>JAOYMO020162366.1:0-33818 GCA_025802455.2 Iodosphaeria phyllophila
GAATCTTGATCTCACGCTTAATCTTCTTCTTCTTGACAGGCTTCAAAACCTTGGTGACGCATTTTTGGTAGTTGACCACGTTGATGCCCTCGAACACTTCGGAATACTTCCCTCGGCCTGTCAAAAGCATGAGCCCGGTTCTTGCACCAAGTAGCGACAAGGGACCTAGTGACAGTAGCGCAGATGAAACATACCAATCTTTCGCACTACCTCATAGTTCTCGAGCACACCCCAGCCTTGAAAAGCAAGTCAGTCAAATCGAACCCAGCGAAGAAAAAACGATTTCCATGCCGCCCTCCCGCCAGCAGTAGTAGCCACGTACTGATGTTAACGCTGTCGTAGTCCCAATAGCTCCGGGGCATATTAGCGTTGACATCAGCGTAGACGCGCGCCATGATTGTGACCGGCCCACAGGTCGCAGGCTGTTAAAGTATCGTACGTTACGCTAAGTCGGGTCGGGAACGGATCAGAACGTCGAGCTTCGAATTTTCAAGCGGCGGCGACCGAGAGCGATAACGTTGATCTTAGCGACAAGGCACCGAGACGCTTGCTATTGTGTCGATGCTGAAAAAAAAAAAAAAGACAGGGAACACGCAAGCGCGAGGCCGATGCGCAGACGGTGGGGGCTGCGGACAGGATGGTTCACGATAATATTCTCGGAAAAACTATGAAAATCGAAGAGTCAATACTGCGGCGGCCAGATCACTCCGTAGGGTTAGCTTCGCTTCGCCTGACACCTGCAACCATCGAGCGATGGCGATGGGATGGGTGGTGATGTGAGGTGGGATGGGTATTTCCAAGGTCGTTCACCTGTTTCTGCCCGCGGCCTAGCGGAAAGCGCACACGGGCCATCTGCACCTCCCGCCCCGCGGATACTCGTGACACATTTGCCTATCTACGGTGCATGTAGCACTGATTTCGCTTTGATGCGAGCAGGCGGCAGGCAAGCGGGCAATCTAGCGGGCCATGGAAACCTTCCTGGAAAGTTGAACTGAGGACAAACATCAGATCACAATGCCTTTGCAGCGTGGACTTCAAATTAGAAGGACTTTTCAATTTACAATCACAGTATATTACGGCAACTCTGGTTTCAACTGATGCACTAAATACTGATTACACACGCGTTCAACCACTATCTACAGTACCAATAAACTCCGCGTTGAGAATATGCGATGCTTGATTCTTTCGGACACTTCTTGTTTACGGGTAATCTTTAAACAATCACTTGCCAGTCCGCGGCAAGGTCAGAGTATCTTCGGGGCATACCGAAGAGCAGCATTACATAATTGGGATGTTGCATTTGCAAACAGTTGAAACGACCAATTTCTCAGATGACATTGGCACGGTTTTCATGGAAGCCGGCGCCTTCCTTAGGTTCCCAAGTGAGTGAAGAGAGCGTACTCACCAACGATATGGTGATGACCTTGTAAAACATTCAAGGTTATCATTTAGCCTACCATGATGTTTCTACCATGATGTCTCGAGCGCTGGCACCGTGGTGTTTGTGCTGCCATGCCTCCGTCTCTCCGAAAATCTGTCCAAAAAGAATGATGCCCAAAGGCGCGTTTTCTTAGACAGACTTTGAGAGACGGAAGTATTGTTGGCATGTGAAGGTTTGGTTTGGACATGCTGGGCGTGTTCCGCTCGATAAGGTTGAAGGCAACTAAACTCGGCAGTTGGTGTAATTAGCCATTGCTCCCGAAAATACATGAACAAGAATAGGGGACGAGTTTGATTATCAGAGAGAAGATTAATGATCTCGACATGCGTCCGCTTCCACGTGAGGATCCACCAGCCGCAAGCAGTCAGTTTCACTCAACCCGGTCGCCGCGACTTCCGCCTAAGGATGACAATATGTAGGTTCTCATCATAGTAAACATTGTAAGAAGTAAGGCACGATAGTTGAGCACTGACCTGAAGCTTTCTCACCACCACAGCTCACACGGTCATCAGTCGTGAGCTACGCCCCAGTCTCAATCGTCGTACGAGATCTTCTGCCTCTGCAACGGGCGAGGCGCACTCTTGCCAGCGGAGGCGCTGCAGTCGTCATAGTCAAGACTGTCCATACCATTCCCAACCACATCCCACGTCCTCTTCCTCAGATCAGGCTTCGGGGGACGGACAGGTGTCTCGGTCTTCTTACGTTTATTCTTCTTCTTCTTGGTCCATTTGGGTTTGGGATCCACGGGCTCCATCCCACCCTGTTCACTCACGGAATTAGAGCGCTCGTCTTGAGCCTTAGCTTCGGAGAGTTTGATCGTGTCGTCCACTGCAGCGGTAGCTGGGTCGACAGGGACGGCTGACCCGTGGGTGTCTGACATAGTTTCCGCCTTTTTGGATTTCTGTTCAGCTTGGGGTCGCTCCTTGGCCATCCGCAGTGCTTCTAGCTCCGAGTGCCTGAATATGGCGATTTGCTCATCGGTCAATGTGCGCTTGACGCCATCTGGGTAGTATCCCAGACCATCGTCCTCCTCTTGCTCTTTCTCGCAGTCCAGGTTCGCGACGCCTGCATCATGGTCCGTTTCGGCAGGGTTGTTCGGTGGGTTAGGGAAGTCTGTAGTGAATAAAGCAATGGCTGCTTCCCCGAAATGCTTTGATTGGAACACTTGGAAGTCTGCCTGGCAACTGTCAGCGAGTCGCAAGGTGGAAAGAGGAAGTGAGCAAACCGGATTAAATTGGGGGACTTCAACAAGTAGCCCCGTCGAAGACGTGTAACTAGTCATTTCGAGTCTTCATCGGTGAGTATCATGTTTCGGGATTGATTGTGTTTGGGCTGCATGAAGGAACGCGATGGGTTTCGGCAATCGCGTTGGAGGCTGGAAGGTGCAGCTTTTGCTGGTATGACAGCTACTATACAGTGCGGTTGGCGCCACCTACGGTCCGGTGCGTCACACCGTTCCGTAACTTAATAATGGGATTTTGCACAGTACGAGAAGAACCCTTGGTGAGGGGTCAAAATTAAGTCGCACTTGGCTCTCTTCCTTGCCAAAAATGCCCGATTACAGGAGGAAATTTTTTTCAACTTCATCGAAACACAACTTTCCCTAGCTTCATTCCAATCTCCTATGATGTTGTAAATTACCGCCAGACTGTGTCCTCGAAAGTTTCCAATCTGAGTGATCGCCTCACAATCTTTCGCCTTGAAACCAGGCATTTTAGTGAGAAAAAGCGGTCTACTCAGGCTCGACATGCATGTTCAGCCATTAGGTTGCGAACCTGTCGGCCGTGCCACGGCGACGATGGCTCCTTTCCCGAAGGCAGATTGCCAGATTCCCTCAGGATTGTTATTGAAGTCAAGATATGACACGTTGTATCGCACCATATGATGATGTTTGCAGAATTTCTCGGAATAGTCACGCCATTCAGGTTCTGAAGAAGTCTATCGTGTAAATCCATTTCTTCATTTGGCGTCATAGCCAACCCTTACTGTATGATTCGGCACATCAGCAGCCGTTTACTTGGTCACGGTACTACCTACAACCCAATTCTGGATGTTCAGGAATCACCACGATGAAGTCGTGTTTTGAAATGGGGCAGCACACTCACTCTTGTCCAGATGCCAGCGTGCGGATGGGAAGGGGCGCGGGTTACCGGTAGCACCGGAGGATGCTATGATTGTGATATGGCATCCCGAGCACAGGACGATAATTCCTCATTAATGATCCTAGAGTATCGCTTTCTAAGCTTATCCAGTGTGTATATTAGGTCTTTCTGTTTGTTCTCGGACTTCTTGGCTCTGTTCTTCATCGAACAGTCATCTTCTCATACTGTTGATTCATCTAGCTGTGTGACTCAGGCATCCCGATTCTTTTAGATCGTCCAGTTGAGCGTATCTAATCCCTGTGTTGTACCTCTTACCATCTCCCTCGTTCATCGGCCCAATCATCTCGTGACTATGCGTCTCCCGTCCACCACCGCTTACACTACACTTGTAGTACTGCTGTCACAAGTGTTCGGAGTGGTAGCAGATTGGCATGACACCACGCCTCTTATAGAAATCGGCTACGGCACAAGTGTTGAAGAGATCCAAGTTTATCCGCAGTGGGGCCCGGTAGACACCTGCGGTGAGTTTCCGCATACCCTCGACTGGTCTTGAGTATGTGTCGGAATCCATAGAATTGGCTAACGTCCTGCACGACAACAAGTGGCGCTAAACACGACCGGGTTTTCGCCCACCAAATGGATGGTCTACGGGACCAACAACTGCTCTCTTTCCATGTGGGTTTCCAACATTCCTGAACCTCCATCCCTCGAAAGCCTAGTAAGCAAGCAATGTACTGACTTCTCGGGTGTTCCCTGGACAATGAACTAGACTCGACGGCTGTGATAACATCTTTCAGTGGGTTGATGGCACCACTCCTGGTACCGGTCATCAATGGCATGACATAACTTCGGGGGGCGGCGTTTCTCATGTCATTTGCAAAGCTCACCAATGACGGAGAACTCCACTTGCGCGACTGCTCTTCTCTTGGACGCCCTTTGGCGCTGGGTCTACGAGGAACGGTTGACGAGTAGAAAGGGAACGGGCCGGAGGTATTGTCTGGCGGAGCGGCAGCGCTCACGTTGGTTTTGATTGATGTAATGAGGAAGGTCGGTAATGCGTCGGGTTGCTTGAGCTAGACGGGCAAGAAGAATGCGGCAGGAGGAACGATGGATTTTCATTAGTCCCGGTGTCCATCTCGCTCCGCTTCGATCGGTCTGTGGGCTACAGTCAAAAACACTAAGAATTTCAGTCCACTGTCTATCTCGCTTTGCATCAGTAAAAATGAGTAAAGATGTAGGAACTGTATCTACACGCTGGGCCTCGAAGCGGCCCTTGGCTGGTCGTTCCTCTTAGGCTAGCCGGGGATGAACTCACAATATCCAGGCACTTGACGCAGTTCAATCCCGCCACGAAGCGGAATTTCCTTTTCCTCTATTTGCAGATGCTATCGACTGTATCGGGTATCGAAAGCGGAAGCCACACTGATAAGAACTGCTAGATGCCCATGATGCCCTCCTTCCTCTACGTACCGGTAACGATAAAAAAAAATACAAAATCCTCAAGCAACGTAGTCCATCAACACTCTGAATCTCAAAAAAAAAAAAAAAATCCCAGTCGTTATCATCATCATCATCATTCTGCGCCCTACAATCATACATGAACCACCCCCCGCAAGTCTGAGCGAAAGAGCACCCGTTAGGCCGTGCTCAGCAACGCTAGGGCACTCTGGAAGGCCTTTACCACTTCGGTAACTGTTCGATTCGTTAGTCGTGCCATGTGGCTGGGAATTTAGGTATCGAGTTCCTCTGCGTAGACTTACGATGGGCCTTCTTCTGATCTAACTTCTGCTCCGAGAGATTGACGTGCCTCATGCGCGTTTGTAGACTATCGGTTCATTAGTCTGGGTAAATTGAGAGAAGGGGGTCAAAAACTTACCGCTTGACGGCTCTCTCATTATCATGTCTCGGCGGCGCCGAAACCCAGACGTTGAAATACTAGAATGCAAATTAGCCGACATCCAAGCAAGTTAGACGTATTCGACCTGAGCCCAACCACGAACCTCCACGAGCTGCTCGAATTCCTCAAACAACTGCTTCTCATTTCCATCCGCCTCAATTATCGCCTTCTCGTACCGAGCCTGGAATTGATCCCAATCAAAATCGGGCAAGTTCTGAGACGTCTCGGCCTTGCTACCCCCGCTCCTGGTGTCCGCATTTCCATTCTGCTGTTGCTGTTGTTGCTGTTGCTGTCTATTCTGTTGCGGGGCCAGGACAGATGGTTGGCGCACAAGACTGCTCCCCTGCGCGGGCTTCACCGGCGACTCCAAACTCTGCGTGGTCTGGGTCCCCTGGGCTTGCGGTCGCCGGTCCCTCAGCAACTTCTGAGCCCTCGATAGCTGGCGCGCCGGCGTGGACACGGAGCCCGAGTCCTGAGAATGGACGGAGAGCTGACTAGCCTGGGGGGCGGCAGGGACGACGGGGGGCAAACCGCGGAGGACCTGGGTCTGGGCGTCGGGGGGCTCGTCGACGGGGGACTCGTCGCCGCTGGAGGCGGGACGCGGGTTCTGGAAGCTTTCTTTGCTGGACTTATCGCCTTGGGTGGTGGAGGGTTTGGTGGGCGGGGACTTTTTGGAGGACTTCTCCGTCGAGGAGTCGACCGAGCCGCGGGGTGTGGAGGGCATTGCAGGATGTCGTCACGCGCGCGCGCGCGCTGGATGCGGGAGGTGGGAGTGGATGATGGGTACGGCTGCTGGCTAGCTAGCTGTGGCTGTGCTAGGGTCACGGGATGTAAGATGCGAACCTTGATGGACTTTTTGATGGTTTACTTTCCTTCTGGTGGTTTGGGATGTTTCTTGAATGCCGGAAACTGTTTGATCGTTTGAATATGCGTCGACAAAATTGCGACAGACCGCTTCCGAGAGAAAATGATTGGTTTCCTGCCTTGTCACGTCTGGTCACGGGTGCCGGCATACAGGTAATTAAGGTATGCGCTACGGAGCACCTGGTGCGCGCATCATGCGTGTTTCCTATGGAACTTTCCGCATGAAGTTAGCCGAGCATGAGTTTTATCGCCCTGCAATTGGTGACTGCACACATAAAACTCAGGCACTTGCTCCCTTCCGGACGCCTCCGATATCGCAGCGGGTTCCTTCCTCTGTCCACAAGGTCCATCCAAGTACCGACTACCTCGACGTCACCAGGACGAAGATTACTGGTCAGCCCTGCAATCCCCGAGGTCCTCACCAGGCTTCCGCAGAAGTGCATTTCTCTACTTATCCCAGTGGGTATGAATAGCTACCACTCGTAATTAGGATTTTATACACAGCACAGAGCCATACTTGCCGCAGGATTCCGAACCGAGACAGTCCGGAACTGCCTCGAGCCAACGATGACGAAACACCCTGCTGCGACCTATTGCACAAGCGTACCGCCACAACAAGGACCCTAGCCCCCACCGCCGACATTCCTTCGCATCGACAGCCTTCGTGTCGTGCGCCCGTCCCACCTTGGCCTCCGTCCAGAACCCCGCGCGTCGCGGTTCACGATGGGCTCGACGAGGCCGGATGTCGTGTCCTGCGACACGTGCCAGCGGCCCCATCACGCCCAGCGCCTCCCGTTCCTCTGCGCCGTTGACGCCCGCAACGCGCTGTACAAGCCGCGGATTGCGCACGCGCGCACGCTGATAGAGAAGGAGGAGCTGGAGCGGGAGGTGAATGCGGACTGTGGCAAAAACGCAGCGTTGGGCCCGTCGACGAAATCCGGAGCGGCCAGTCGGAAGCACACTTCGCGGACGTACTTGGAGAACTGCCGGGCGGAGGAGGACCGGGCCAAGGTTCAGACGGACGAGATCATCGCGTCGGCGGAGCGGTTGCGCCAGGACATGGAGCGGGTGAGACGAGATATGGAGCAGCGCAAGACGGCGATGAAGCGCAGGCGGTCGGATATGGCGACGGCTTCGCAGGGTCTCACGGCGCATCGCGAGAGGCAACTCGAAGAGGTCAAGCGCACGATCCGTATCCTGAGGTTTCGATGGGAGCGGGAGTATAGTGATATGGTGCGTTATAAGGCGGCGCTGTGCACGGAGGTGGCCAAGTTGTATAAGCTGCAGCGGATCCGGCGTAAGGAGATGAACCGGTGGGATTATAAGATAGGCGGGATTGAGGTGGTGGACCTGCATCATGTGAATAGTGAGTTTCATCCGTCCTTCCTTCCTTCCTTCCTTCCTTATTCTATTCTACCCCACCTAATTACTTTTTAGGCGTTCATCCCGAATTGGTATCGGCATCACTCGGCCACGTTGCTCATCTCCTGTGGCTGACCTCGCATTACCTCGGCGTGAGGCTCCCCGCCGAAATAATCATACCGCACAACGACTACCCGAAGCCTACTATATTCTCTCTTGCTTCCTCCTACCAACATGGAGACGTACCTTTTCCCGGCACAGCCCAAGCTACCCATTCCAGCAACACGGTCATGCCTCATCCGCGTCATCTCTATCTAGACAAACCACTCTCTACCCTCGCCAAAGAAGACCCCATCACATACAATTACTTCCTGGAAGGCGTCTGTCTGCTGGCCTACGACCTGCTCTGGCTCTGCCGTACCCAAGGCATCCAGATCGAATCCAACAAAGACACATTCGAAGACTACACCAACATAGGCCGCAATCTCTGGCACCTGCTCATCGGCTACGCCCGTCCCAAAGCTGACAGTCCCAACCAGCCCATCCTCCAAAGCTCCTCCTCCTCCACCAACAACGAAGCTTCCCAACACTCTACCACTAAACCCCGACCCCCCCAGATGGGCGCCTGGTCCCACAGCGCCGCCCACACCCACCTCAACAGTAAAGTCGGCCTCGAACTGATCCGCTCCTTCAAGCTCTCCAACCCGATCAAGCTCGTCGACAAGCTGAAGACTCGCCTTGCGAGCGAGGCCCCCGTGCCGGAGTGGGAGCTCATCGAGGACGATGAGCTGGACGGGCCCAACGATCTGAACGAAGGCGTGCTCGTTGGCGGTCTGCCCCCTGTCCCGCCCAGCGGCCGCACTCCGTCGCCCGGCAGCGGTGCACTTGAGAATAGCGGTCGCGCCCGCCATTTCCCGGGGTTCGGGGAGGAGAGCTACATGAGTGTGCATCCGGCGTTTGCGAATGCGGGCGCCAATGGGTTGGTGGCGGGGCCGAGGGAGGCTAGGACTAGGGATATTGGGAAGAGCTCGGGGTCGTCCAATGGGTGGACTAAGATTAGACCGAGGGGGTGATGGGGGATGTGGAAGAACAGAATAGCCGAGACTTTTTGGATAGGATGGGGTTGGGCTAGACTTGGGGATAGAATTTAGATGTTGGACATAGGCTTAGAGCTTAGATGCCGCCGCGCCGGTTCGGAAGGCTTGGATTGGACTGCATATAGAGGTTTGACGATTGGCATTTTGGTCTACGAAGTTGATGGGATCTTGGTTTGTAGATCAGTTGTGTCGAGTGTAGGTGAATGAAGTAGTGGGATACGTCTGAGGGAGTGGTTTATGCGCTTCTCATGTCTGACTGATAGGCATAGCCCCGGGTATCTTTCGTGCCCCCTTTGTTTGAATCCCGACTCTAGTTACTTGTGTTTCATGATTCTCTGGCTGGTCACTCTCATGACGAAGGTCAGGGCTAACCGCCAAGGTTCGAACCAAGGTCCAACAGCCACACCTACCTCGGACGGAAACCCGTCACGCACAGAGTCATCATCCTAGGCAACTTCCTATGCACACTCTGTACATTCTTGCCATCCGAGACCGCGAACGCTGCCGATAACACCATATCACTGGCTCTCCAGTCCCAATTGAATCACACAAGCAAGTAAAATCCAGCGGTCGATTGCATTATCAGCACGCATGACAGCCGGGCAGGGGGGGCTTTCGGTCGGATATTTGTCTGCTTCGAATAAGCATCTTCAAGCTCAGGAGGAGAAGGGAGCCGTGCTGCTGGGAGGCAAGAACGAAATGAAGGAAGCCGATTTGGCATTCTCACATGTAGGCTAAAGGAACTCTTTCGTGCTCAAAACTTGTCCCTCAATGGCTTCTCTCTTCTCATTCGTCCGTCGACATAGCAACCGGGGATTGGCTGTTTCCAGGGCGCATCTCGAGGAACGCGAGGATATGCTATACCGTATATATATTCAGAAGACAGCATATCGGGTTGGGACTGACCAGTCCTTTGACTTGCACGGCCGTTTCGGAAACGCAAGGATCCTCATGCTCCAGTTTCTGGAGTATCGCCCAGATGACGGCTGCTATCCAGCCGCAACACGGTCAATACATAGCCCAGCGAGGCGGTAACAGAAAATCACACCATAGTAGCGATAATGTGGAGCCGAGGACCAGGCGTTAGCTGGCTGATCCATCACCATCTTCTATTCAAATCATTCGACTCTCAAAAGAAAGGCACGGGTCATCGAGCCTGACACTCGGTTGCAGCCAAAGCGAAAGGCGGCAGTTCCCTCTTTTCGAACGCCCCCATCAAACCAACCCCTATTCACAAAGGATCCAAGACCGGGATTTTGGCTGGGATTGTTTCGGACCAGTACTCTCTTTCCACGCAAATGGGGAAGTGATTCTGATTGCGACCTCCTCAATCGACCATGCCCGCCTTTCACGGCAACGATAGCGTATCCTATAAGTCCGGGGCCAACACAACCCCTGTGTGTTCTGTCGGAATTTGGGAAGAGCCGGTCCAAGAAAAAGAAGAGAGGGCGAAGAGACACCTCTGGAAAGGCCAAGCGGAAAGGGGAACAAGGCCAAGGGTGAAAAAAAAAAAGGAGGAAGATAGAGAAGAAAAAGGCCTAGAGTGGGATCCAAGGCGGTCTTAAAGATCGAGAGGGTCTGATCAGCGATGTCAGATTGCGGTCGTGGAAAAATTTTCAGACAAAGCGCTTTCTTGGAGTTCGTTTGATCGGGTCTGCTGCGAACTGGGGTAAGTTTTTTTTTTTTTTTTTGGCGCGTGGGCGAGCCAAGAAGCAAATGGAGGCGCTTGTGGTGCGGTGATAGTATCCTCCCCCCCCCCCTCCCTCTTTTTGATTTTGCTTATATGTTTTCCTATCTTTGCTACGCGAGGGGCAATGTTACCTTGTCAACCCTGGTATGCTTCTAGTAACCCCAAGATCTGGAAAAAAAAATCAGACGGTAGAAAGCTTCGAGCGCGCCGGAGCCCTCTCTGTTGAATTGAGCCAACGACACTCGGAATCTACTCGGGAAAAGGGGGCGTATGATGGCTGGACATCGAACACCCAAACTGCACATTTTATAGTGACGATCCCTACAGCCGTGGCTATCATCAAAATAACTCTCCAGTTGGATAAATTACGAGGGAAAAGAGGAGAACAGGGAAAATGGGGAGGTATTGGGTATGCGAGCGCGGACTTCGCGGGCGAGGAGGGCATTATTGTAAGGCAACCGAGGGTGACAGACATTTCCCGGAAGTGAGAAATACCACAGAATACGTTTTTGATTGAGTTTCACGATGGCACATGATTTACACTGGCACGCCATTTCCAAGGCAGTATGAGACAATTACTCAGGCTTTCCACGCAGTGTTGTTGTGCCCGAACCGGGTTGTGGGGAAACCCGAATTCCGCATTTGCATCCTGTGTTTCAGCGCTGATGCTTCACCATGCACGAGCACAACACCCAAGAACGGCCATGTATCTACTGAGGATTAAATTGATAGATCTAGCAGCTGCTCGCGATACGCTGCTTGCCCAACTTTGCTACCCTAATCTGGATTTCTTCGCCTTGGCAGGAAACACCGCCAAGGCCCGTTCCTTTCGGTTTTGAATACCATTTGCTTGCTAGATACTAAATCTTTAGGCCCAAAGGCCCAAATCGTGCCCACATTGCTCAGATGTCCACCGGTATCTTTTCAATCTCTATCTCTACGGGAACGGAAGAACTACAGCATGTAGGCTCAAGCTGTACTTTTCCGTCCCGGAGGGACGTGAACACTGCTTTCATCCTGCAGTATCGCCCTCTTACAGATGGTGTTGCTCATCAGAACAAGATGTTCACGGGATACCAATAAATAGCGCTCAGTGTAGCTCAGAGCCCTTATATTACAATCGCACTTTAAGCAAGGTTTTCATTACACGTTTGCGCTTCAGTATTATAAGTAAGCCCAGCCGCGCCTGAAGTGGCAGCAGCTTTTGCCAGAAGACTTCATTGTGTGAACAACCAACAGAAGCCTGGAATCACGAGCACAGCGTGGCATAGGTGGAATAGGAATGAGCACCGATTTCTTTTTGTAGAGTGTATAAAGGGGCTGATTCAAAGGCAGAGCGCGGTAAGCAAGACTGCGGATTCCTGTACAGGATCAACGAAGGTCGTGAAATCCATCGTCGCGTATCCCATGTCTATTTATATGAACCTGTCGTCTACCCTGCGCCAAATAGTAGGTACCGACATTCAGCTGCCCCCCCCCCATGATATCCACATTCACACTACCACCTCATCTCACCCAAAATCACAAACCCGCCAGCACTCCACTATCCAGCAACCTCTGATAGAACTCCGGCTCCAAGAACTTAGCCACGCTCACATCCTCACTCAACCCCTTCCTCCTTCTAGTCTTCAACACGAAATCGCGCGCCAACGCCGTAGCATCCGCGGCCTGCAACGGCCTTAACACGACACTCTTATCCAACGGATCCCCGGGCACCTTCTGCCAGCGCTCGAAAACCAGACTGACACCAACTTTCCCTTTTGTCTGAATGCGCACATCGGTCTCGAAACCGAAGCTGTCGATGACGGGCAGCAGGCCGTCTACACGGTAGAGCGGAGTCCCTGCCACGGGACCATCGGTTAGGACGTGGCCGCGGCGACGGGACAAGATGTTGTAGATCTCGGGGATGTCGTCCTGGGAGCCGATCATGGAGCAGGCATACAGCGGCTCCATTAAGCGCGGAGAGGCCATCAGAAAGGACGAATAGCAGGCGCGACGCGCGGTGGGGATGATTTGGCCACCGCCGCGGAAAATGGGCTCTTGGGCTAGTTGGGCGTCCATGACGCGGAACTTGGTGTTGCGGATAGCTTGAGGGATGATAAGTATGACTGTGATTTGTACTACGATAGATTTGTGAGGAGAGAAGGATAACTTACGTTCTTCGCATAAAGGGCCTTCTCTCGTAGCCCAGCTGAAACCCTGCCGGATAGTCTCCCTCACACTTCTCAAAAGGGTTTTGTTGACCTGTAACATGAAGCAACATCAGCCATCAGCCATCATCTTGCGGCACGCTTGATCTCTCCCAATTCTAGCAGAACTCACCTCCGAAGGTAGCGTCTCATCCTGCAAGATGTTCGGCCCCATATCGTCCGGCCCAAACGCCCAAATACTCCTCGCAGCCAACTTATCCCAGCCATACCGATCCTCAAAAAACTGCGCCACCTTGCGCGCACCCTCGCTCGTCTTGACGCGTCCGGTCTCAATATCCTCCGCTATCCCATCGTCCAGCGGCTCCGCCACCATGGTGATCTTGTTCTTGGTGTTGGGCGTGATGGCGTAGCACTTGCTAGCCGAGACCTCGTCAACGGTCTCGCAGAACCGCGTCACGGGGTCCGACACCTTGATCTCCATGTCGGCATAGAGGCGGCGCAGATCGTGCAGCACGCAATCCATGTACAACTCGCCCGTGCCCAGGATGATGTGTTCGCCTGACTCCTCGACCTTGGTGGTTATGAGCGGGTAGCTCTTGTTGATTTTGCGGAGCCCGTCAAGCATCTTGGGAAGCTCGGAGGGGTTGATGGGCTCGACGGCCACTTTGAAGACGGGCTCGGTGAAATGTACTACGGGCTTAAATATGTAGGCGTCTTCGTCCTCTTCTAGGGTGGGTGGTATGATAGTGGCGGATTTAACGATGGAATTGTCGACGCCACCTAGGAGCACCCAGTTCCCGGCTGGTACGCCGTCAGTCTGGATAGTGTATCTCGTCTCTGCGATGGCTACAGATGACACGGAAGCCATGGCCATGTCCTCCTCATCATCGATAGAGTAACCCTCGCCCAAGACTCGAACTTGCATGCCGGGGTGTACTGTCCCGCTCATGACACGCCCAAAGGAGGTAAAGCTCTTTCCATCGGTTGAGCTATAGAGTTTTGTAACATGCACCACCAGTGGGCCGTCTTGATCGCATCTCATCATGGATTCCGCGACTTTGGTATCTTGAGGTCCTGTGTAATATCGCTCGAGCTGTCGTTTTGCGCCCTCGACAGGCGAAGGAATATGCTGGGTAACCATGTCAACGAACCCTGTGGAAGGGCCGAAGAACTGTGCGCAGACCAGCCTTAAGATGACCTTCGCATCGGCCTTGTACTGGGAAGGCTTGAGGAAGATACCCAAGGAAGCCAGCGTCGTCTTAAGATATTCGGGGCTCCGACTTATAGAAGCCGAGTATAACTTGTACACTGGGTCGAGAATGAAATGGATAAAGGTCCTGTTCGCTCCGCCTGGACCGAGAGCTGGTTTCCTGCTAAATGCCCTTTTTGTGGAATTGTAGTAGACGTCGCCCCACAAGCGTAAAGCAAATCCCTCTACATTGACACCGGGGAACATGTCCGAGTACATTTTGGCAAAGGAGGCAAGAGTGAAACACCAACCCATATCACTGCAAGCAAATAGCACGTTCCCCTTTTCTGGACTTAACCGCCGCTTTTCGCCGATGCCAGGGATAACGTTCTCGATAATGGTGTTGACCTCCTCCACAAGGTGTTTTAGCTTGAAGTAGGCGTCCTTTGGCGGTAGTCGCAACTCGAGGATTAAGCGGTCCATTTTGTTGATTATGAGAGTCATGGGGACATCCTCCAATATTGCGTGTTTGATTATGTGTTCGGCATTCTTCTGCACACCCTCCACCACATCCACGACCAGAGCAACACCATCAACAAGACGCATGGATGCGGCCACCTCGTCAACAAAATTGACATGACCTGGCGTGTCGATGATATTGAGCAGATGTGATTTTCCCTTGGTGCTTTGCAGAACCAGACTCATAGGCGCAGCTTTGAGAGAGAGGCCCCTCTCCCTTTCGAGAAAATGTGTGTCGGTATATCGGAGCTGTTCGTCCCGCTTCCTCCCCAAGCGCTTTTCCAATCTCCCAGCTAGATCGTGCGTCTCCATAACCAACATATCCATAAAGGCGGTTTTTCCATGATGCAAGTTTCCCACCAAGGCCACATTACGGGTCTGATCTGGATAATTCATGAGATCGGTCATGAACTCACGGTCGAAGAAAACCGGTGGGAGGTCAGCTTCCTCGATATTGAACTTTTTGTTCTCGGGTGGAGCGATGATGGGTTGGGTCAGAGGCTGGGCATCCTCCTCCTGGACCATAGTCTCAACGTCAGGGCCGTAGACCTGCTCCGCCGTCGGGTAGTATTGCTTGTCTTCATGGAGAACCACAGCGTTCGACGGCCCATCGTCATCTACCTGCATCATCTCCATTCCCGCCGCATCGTTCGCCGGCTCCGAATGGTCGTCATCGTAGACGTATGCGCTGGCATCGACGCCATGGTCCGACCCCTCCTCTGACGCGTCACCATCTTCGCCGACGAAGTTTCCGAATCTGAACCACAGGGTTAGTGCGATACAGAGTGGTCATTTAGGAAGACTTATCACTCACTCATCATATAAGTCCTCCATGATTGCGGTCGGTCAAGAGACAGATGCGAATCTTGCACTGGTGATTTGGCCTTGCCAATGCGCTTCTCGGCGCACGCGACGCGACGTCAAGGCAGCATCGCGAATCCTGAGGCTCAGAAAATGTTCTTGGGTCCAAGCTCCGCTGCAGTCGGCGTGCACCGTCCCAACAGTCAGCAAGCTGCAAGGATGGGAACCAGTGAAGCTTCTTATCGATATCTTCCCGCACAACTTGCCGGTATCGGGCCCCGCTAGTCTGCCGCTATGCAAACCGACCACGATATCTGTGTCCGGCCTTGCTTGACCAGAGATGTTTGAAAACAGGAATTGGACACCCTCTCACTCTACCATTGGAACATGAGCAGGAGATGAGCTACCGATCGATACGTTTACCTAATTTTCCATTTTTATTTTCAAATTTTTAGCGACGACCAGGCAGACCAGCTGTTCTACTCTCAATTTCGAACCTTTCTAGCAGAGTGGGGTCATCAATAGGTATCGGAACTTACACCCGCTGGTGCAAATCTGCAGCGATTCATGAATGGGGTCTTCTACAGAAAAAGCCCTATAAAATCCCAACTGCCAGGCTAGTGACCGCTTGACAAATCTATCGTAGAGTCAGGGCAGGGCGTCTATTGGCCAAGACCGGTATTTACTGTCCTGTCCAAAATCCGAGGAGAGCTCTGGACGGGCACAAAAGGGGGGCGAAAGCGGTGAGGGGCTGCATGTGGATTCTTCTCTTTGGTGTAACCAACAGTAATGAATGCGACCAATCTCAACAATTCCAAGCTAGATTTGGTTCTGAAGTCTTTCGTGAGCTAGTGAGCCAGTGTCGTTGTTTCTACGCCAGGAAAGAAAATAGTCCTAATCTCCCCTTCTTTCCTTTTCCACCCTTTAAACCCCCAAAATCGCAGCCATGTCTGGCCTTCCTTCTGTATACATCGTCTCAGCTGCGAGAACCCCCGTGGGCTCGTTTCTGGGGTAAGTCACTATCTGATATCCTATCTTTTGCCAGATAAACGTAGGAAACGAGGACGAATAACTGACGGGTGTGTGACTACAGGACGCTCTCCAGTCTCAGCGCCACACAGCTAGGGTCTCATGCTATTAAGGGTGTGTGAGCAGATCCTAGCTTCTCGAGCTAGCAACTAGACCACACCCGCTCACTATCTTTTCTCCTACTAACTATTCATGAATGATAGCTGCTGTTGAGAGGGTCCCTCAGATCAAACCTGAAGATGTCGAGGAAGTCTTCTTCGGCAATGTCCTCTCAGCCAAGTGAGTTTCCCCGCCCCCCTATAAAATCAAGATGGCAAATGAAACTTCCTTACTAACTCAACACCTCCTCCCTACACAGTCTCGGCCAAGCTCCCGCTCGACAATGCGCCATCGGCGCTGGCCTCCCCAACAACGTTGTCTGCACCGGCGTGAACAAAGTGTGCGCCTCGGGCCTCAAGGCGATCATCCTCGGCGCCCAAACCATCATGACCAGTAACGCCTCCATCGTCGTGGCCGGCGGTACCGAATCCATGTCCAACGTGCCGCATTACATGTCAATCCGCCAGGGCGCCAAGTACGGCGACCAGACCTTCATCGACGGCATGATCAAGGACGGCCTTACCGACGCCTACAAGAACGAGCACATGGGTCTTCAAGGCGAACTATGCGCCGACGACCACCAGATCGACCGCACTGCTCAGGACGCCTACGCTATTGAGACCTACACCCGCGCCCAGAAGGCCACCGAAGCTGGAACTTTTGCTTCCGAGATCGCCCCCGTCGAAGTCAGTGCCGGCCGCGGCAAGCCCCCGGTCAATATCACCACGGATGAGGAGGTCAAGAATCTCAACGCCGAGAAGCTCAAGACAGTGCGGCCGGCCTTCAAACCCCAAGGCGGCAGCGTGACCGCCGCCAACGCCGCACCTCTGAACGACGGCGCCGCCGCCCTCGTGCTCATGTCCGAGGCCAAAGTGAAAGAGCTCGGCGTGAAGCCTCTGGCCAAGATCCTGGGCTGGGGCGACGCTGAGCGCGAGCCAGAACGCTTCACGACGGCACCTGCGCTAGCGATCCCCAAGGCGATCAAGCACGCCGGGCTCTCGGATAAGGATGTGGATTTCTACGAGATCAACGAGGCCTTCTCCGTTGTCGCGCTCGCGAACATGAAGATTCTCGGCTTGACGGCCGACAAGGTCAATGTGTTTGGAGGTTCGGTCGCGATTGGACACCCGCTTGGCTGTTCGGGCGCTCGCATTGTCACGACGTTGACGACAGTGTTGCGGGAGAAGAAGGCCGAGATTGGGTGTGCAGGGATTTGTAATGGGGGCGGCGGTGCGAGTGCGATTGTGATTGAAAATTTGCAATAGCTATATGGTAGTGGAAATCTGGCGAGACTTTGAGTCTATGTTGAGGCGGGAAAACAGCTTTGAGAAAAGTGGAGGGTATAATAGGTGCATAGCTTGAGAATCAAAAGGAGAATAAGAAGTCCGTATGAAGAATCGAGCAAATACTCTACGGGCATCAACCTATAGCGAAAAATCCCACCCCTCTACTCAACTAACTTGAAACAAACCCCAATACATCCATCAGAGTCAACCGGATATAATCCTGGGAGGGGGCCGCGTGTTGTCGTGCTGCCTCCCCTACTTACTGCTATCGGGACGTGGCACCCTTCAGCCGGGCCTACCCAGATAGGTTTTCAAGAAAGAGGGGGCAAGTAGGGATCTGCTGCTGGTTACGTTGGTAACCATGCGAAGACTGGGACCTCGACTCCTATCGCATAGCATTGGTTTCATACTGCTGATAAACTATCATCAGCGTCCCCTTGCCTTCTGCAACTCAAGGAAACAAAAGAACGTTTCCGCCCAATTTTCGTGTTCACTTTTCCTTCACGTGGGGCTGATGAGTTCTCAACTTTCTGCAGTGTGGAGGATCGATCAGTTGATGGAATGTCAGGAATAGTTGTTTCCAAGTTCGTTGGTCGTACCAACAAGGCGCAGAGATGTAAGTACTGGGCACGCCCCAAAATGGGTGTCCGAAGCCTAATCGCAGTCTAGGAGGCACTCCACCTCCATCATCAAATAATCAGACCCGGGCCATCGATACTCGATTGACCATTGCACTCGGTGAGAGCGAGTTTGCATCCTAGTCAAGATCTCAAAGCGCACAATGGAAAAGATCTTTCTGATACATGCCCGATCGCGGCGTGATGTATAATCAGGCTCTCCAGTACCGTTCCAATATATTCATCCTAACGTTCTCATCTCCGCGCCCTTCATAGCACCTACTGGCACCCTTTCATCATGCCACTCAGCACATTCTTCAGCGTCTCGTTCTCCAGCGCAGCCGCAACCCGCTCCTTATCAGCGAGCTGCTTGTTGACCTGGTCGTCCTGCGTGTGCGTGCCCTTCTTGACCACGACATCAATGCGGTAGTTCGCCGGCAAAGTCTGCTCGAGACGAACCCGCACGCAGAGCCCGATCACTGTGGCCAGCGAGCAGTGCGTGATGGTCGGTGTGATCTTGACCAGCACGCGGGTCAGCTGGTCCCGGTCGGCATCCAGGGACGGCGGCGGGTCAATCTCGATGTCTGGCAGATTGACTACTGCTAGCTGGCCCAGCGAGATGGGGTGTTCTGGGTCTTTGAGCGGGGATATTAGATCTGCAGATGCGTTAGTAGGGCGGGACATGGCCAACATCAAGATAAAGAACAGTCATGCATGTAGACTGCAAGAGACTGTGCCGCGAAAGAACATCAAGGGCTGCAAGGGTAAGGGGGAAGAGACAGGACCTAACCGTATATATCTTGCTGATCTATCGGTTCCTCGGTTACCGTGATGCTTTTGGGTTGCCAGCCCTCCACAATAGCTTTGTGTTTTGGGTCGAGATTGAGGAAATCGAAGCTGCGGTTGGCTCTGGGCTTCCTGGTTGGTAGCTGTGACAAGCTCAAGATTGTTGGGTTCGCGTTATCTTTGTCATTCATAATGACGGAGAGCGGCCAGTCAGTGTAAGTTGAGCGATGAATGGCTATGGCAGCAGTTTTTCTAGCTGGTGCGAAGGTGACTTGATCCGTGCACAACTGACAATGAGCCCGCGATGAACTAACGCCAGCTGCTGTGTTGGAATACCGTTGTTGTTGATCTCAACAAGAATCAGTTTTGCCCTAATTTGAGTCGCTCGATTATTACTTGCTTGATCAGACAGTTTAGAGAAACTAGTCCGTTGAACCGTTGGAATAAGCTTGCCAGGTGCAGTAGCTTGAAGCTGGTGGCAAACCCCGGCGCAAGAACTGGTGTAACGTCCTTGCATACGAGATGTGTCACGTGACTCTTTGAACTAAACCTAACATGTTATCATACCGCGCACAGCAAGGAGGAAGGAATACTGAGAACAAAATGGCGTCAGGTCAAAAGCATAATAGCGAGGATCACTGTTCCTTTTCACTGTCAGATGAGGGTATATTCTATTTTATTTCAACTTTTCAGAGAGGTTGATGCCCATGTTTGTTCAACCCAGCCAATGATATCACATGCGATTCACCATGGTATCCCATTTATATGCCAGAGGTGTCCCAGCAACCTCACAAATCAAACGTCCTACCCATGGTATCTATGCCCATCTCGTATACCAAGATCCTGCATCCAGAGCTAGCCCAGAGCTATTTCTTCACCCTTTGGACCCGCTCAAGTCTAATCCGACTTGCCTGGCACCACCCAAACGCCAAGTGATGTGAACCACCAATGTATATATGCGCCGTGTCCTCGTCCCTCATTTTTTCGCCGGCGGGGATACTGAAATCAGAATATAAAGACTGTTAAAACATAATAGGGAATTACATTTGTAATCGTAGACATGGGTAAAGCCCGTTTTTCTGTCAGTTACGCTGGTCGATTTTTTCGCCGCAAGGTAGAATTTTACAAGCTTGTATAGAAGTCTC
This sequence comes from Iodosphaeria phyllophila, assembly GCA_025802455.2. Lineage (NCBI taxonomy): Eukaryota > Fungi > Ascomycota > Sordariomycetes > Amphisphaeriales > Iodosphaeriaceae > Iodosphaeria > Iodosphaeria phyllophila. The sequence goes on from JAOYMO020162366.1 coordinate 20,075, forward strand.
CAAAACCATGCCAATCGGATGTTTTCGGTGAGTTTTGCAGATATTAAAGACGGACAGAGAAAATCAAGAACTGAAATTCAGCGAAGATCGAGTCTTCAGTTACATCGAGAAATAGTCCAGATCAGCGTCGCTTCACTGGCTGATCAACAAGTTGAGCTTCTCCATCGAATTCCCACTGTCTTTTGAAGCCTGCAGCATAAACGCTCGCCACGGATTCCTGCCACATGGCCGGCGTTATGAAGTCTTGCATTGGAGGACCAGAGTACTGGACGGGTGCCGATCCGTTCACTGGAGAAAGGCTGGGTGGCATCGATTGGGAGGCTTCCGGGGCACCTGGAATAGAAGAAGAAACATTTAGAGATTGGGATGCATCAGGCGTAGACTTGTATTCAGACTGCTGCGTACCGAAAGACGTGTTCCATTGGCTATGAAACGAGGTTAGCCTGTTCCTCAATCGCTCAATTGTCTGCTTTGGGACCTGAAAATACTTACTCGAAGATTCGAGACGGATTCCATGCAGATGGGTCCTGCATGGGTGTAACGTGAGATACGGGTGTCGCCTGCGAAGTCTGTCCAGTACTCATCAAGGCAATAGATTGCGCAGTCGGAGAGTCATCCTTCATGTCTATCGGACCAGTAGAGACTGGAGGTGTTATGGGATGATTATACATATTCTGGCCCATGATGTCCTCGCATAAGGTGTGGTTTACTGGAGGGTCCCCTTGTGGCGGGCTTGCTCGACCCAAAGCAGGACTGCCATGAGGAAAGTTCGAGCGCAGAACGAAAGGTTTCCGAGTGTCGGCTGAAAAGGCTTCACGTACGGCGTCTATCTGTCTAATCATCTCGGGGATAGGCCAACTTCCCATGGTCTTCTCTAAAATGCGCATGTGGCGTGTGAAATATTCTTTAGCGTCTAGATTTAGCTCAGGATCCGGTGATGTTATGGCCACCTGTCTATTGTAAGCAATCGGTATAACACGGACGTCTCAAACGGGCATGTCACTCACCAAATGAATGACAATACAGGAGAGAATGGCGTAAATAGTAAAGCTGATGCCTCTCTGCATGCACTGCAAACCTGCCAGTCCATAGGATTGCAACATTGACTCTTGAATCCGACACAAAAGCTTGGCAGACGAATAGCACATCGTCATATGGAATTTCCACTGTCCATCCAGACTGGATGGATCCAGGAAAGTGAGCTGCGGCCTGTGAAGTAGGATCAAGGAAAGATAATAATAAGAATGAGTATTCCCAATAATATGTGAAGATAACCAAGGCGGAGAGCCGTCAGAGGGAAACGTAATGGCCATGTCGGCTGGTAAATCATCCAACCAAGCTTTGAGAGTCGGATTGAGCTGCATAAAGTCGGGGTCTATTCCCCAATCCTTCTTTTTCTTGATTTTTGCGTAGACCGTGTTCATGCGACTAATATTCTGCACAACCCGGCTAAGGTATGTAAAGTTTCGTGTGGCTTCCGCTTCCGCATCGTCACTGCCCGGTATTGGCACAGGCAAGCTGAAATCGACTGAGTCTAGGTCTATTGACAAATCGGTCCGTCCCTGGGCAGCTCCAGTCATTACCTCGCAGATGAACAAAGTTTGCCACACGCGGCGTTTTATGAGACAATCTGTTGGATTCGAATCGCATGCTTTCCCGGCTTTGTGGTCTTCGAAATGTTCGTCGAGTCCGAGATCTTTAGCCATGGCGACCCCTTGCACAATAGTCATCCACGATCGATAGTAATATCCTTTTTTAGGTTGAGCCTCTCTCGCCTTGAGTAGAATCAAAAGCCCTTGCAATGTACTTAACCGTGGCATATCCGCAAATGATGTGAGATGCTTGGAAGCCAAGGCAATCCATTGCTGACCCAAAGACGGCTCGTCAGCGAGACGGCCGGAGACGGCGAAGATCGCCTCAAGAATTAGAGGGGAGATGGATTTCCTGTCGTTGTGCCATTGCTGGTAAAAATGTGTTTTCTCCAAAACCGGGACATAAGGATGTACATTAGCAAAATAGAGGTCGAAATAGTGTAACGCCGTTGATTCGTCGGGCATCAGTTCTGGCGGAATACGAATCCTAGATCCTGGTGGGGCTGGTGCCAGTGCAACAGATGCCTTGATATCATCGCCGTCCTCAAGCGCAGGTTCTTCCTCTAAATTTCTAAATCCCTTCTTACTAAGGTATGGTGCTTTTGAAAGTTAGTTCAACAAGTCCAAATGTGCAATCAAATCTTCGCTTTGACCTACCCGTGCCTGTTTCGTCCACCTGTAAGTTCCCAAGCAGCTGAGTCAAGTTTTGATGGCCGTAGAAGTCGCTTGTGTACGATTCAGGCGATGATGTCGAGTGGGGTGTCGGTTGCGTGGCCGAGCCTGGTGGATATGCGTTGACTGGTCGATAGGGTTGCTCCATAGAGCATGTCGAGGGAGGAATAGTCGTGTAATGTATATTGTGTTGCGAATGGGTTTGGCTGTAGGAAACAGTCTCGAACAGATCTTGACCTTCCGGGTAGGAGCCACGAGGTAGATGTTCCCCTGGTTTTGGCTGGTTAACGGTCAAAGCATCTTGCTGAGTAGATATTTGGCTAAACTTTTCCGCGTGAGTCGACCCAGATCGCATTGATCCGGAATCATGATAAGAATCGGAAGAGTCATAAGTCGGATCGTCAGATTGGCCATTCGGCTTCACGCAGTGCAGCTTCAAACGCATACACGCGGAGCAAGGCCACGTATTTGTTGTAGCAGCGTCACATTTTATCTTTCGGCGGCGACATCCCTCACAGGCTCTGTGAAATTAACACAGTCAGACTTGAGCCCACATTTCAATCTCGCTCGACTTGAGTCTTGTTCTTGCCCGGTGTACTTGGAATGCAAACAGTAGCGGCAAGGTTGAGGCTAAGGTTGGAAGGGGTCAAAAGTGGGGGCAAAGTCATCGCAACGAGGCTTCTTGATACCAACAAATGGAAGCAATGGCCCGTAGGGAGGAGGCGTTTCCGATCTCATACCTCATTACTGAATGGTTGTTGGGTTAGCAAACATCGTGGTGTATCGAATTCGACTAGCTTAACTTGGAATCGAAATCTCACCTTTTAGCCGCTTATGGCGATTATGTTCGTCTACGAATACATAATCTGCAGTTTGTCAGCAAAGCGAATGCCTGGCAAAGCAGTGATTTGCTATGCGGAATCACATACTCTTTTGCATATCCCTTGGTTGTGAGTAGGTTGGCGCGACGAAAGTAAACTGGCCAACTTTAGATGAGCCCTGCGGCATGAACCCGCGCATCGATGAGTTACTAGCCATGTCTAACGGGAAGAGGAGCCAATTGCACCTAGCGGCAATGCGCAGACGCAATTAGTCTGGTCGTCAACTGACCAGTACGCGTGCGAATGGCAACAATAGTGTACAACACAGCGCGCTGGTATCAACTGGTGGCTGCTGTCGCAGTCGTCGCCCCGGAGACTTTGGCACGTAAAGCGCAATGGCATAGCACCATGGCGGAGAGGGTGGGCGTGAAGTGGGCACTAGTTATCGCAAACTGAACCGTGGAGACCTCGATGGTAATATTTGTTTCGATAGTCCAGGCAACTAGGGTTGCAATATAGGCAAACAGATCTCCAAGGCTGTTCATACGTTGGTGGGTTGCCGCACTGCACCGCCGTTGATCGTTGTGTCGAGCTGCACTGACTGTGAGGTGTGGTGCATTGTGCACGCGGCGCGCCACAATTCTCAGAACAGCAAGAGGAGTTGGTTGAGAATGGCCATTTAGAACACAACCGCAATGTTCATCGACTACAAGTGACAAATCCGGAAACGAAGACTTGCAGCAGGTGCATCGAACGGTGACACGTCAAAAAATTGAACCCTTCAACCAGCCTGACGCAGTGGCACATCACAACAACATGATGAAAAGTTCTTTCTTCTTACCCTTTCTGGGAGCTACTGGGTCCTGTCTGCGAGGAAGGGAAATAACGGTTCCTCCTCGCGTACAGCGATCGGGTGACATTGGTACTGTAGGGAGTCAAGGTGATGGGGTGGTCTTCCGCCGGCCCGACGCCAGGGGAACACCTGAATCCCAGCACGAAGTATCGGTATAAAGTACACTGGCGCTGGTAGATCGAGAATCGCAAGGCGACTGCCTTCTGTCTCGGTTTGCATCTCTCGCCAGGGATCTCCCGGTGGTCTTCCGTCAGTTCCTCCCCTTCCTGTCTGTGTGAGGCCTTGAAGAATATGTTCCCCCGATTTTGTCATCCTAACGTTCTCATCGTTCCATCAGTACCAAGAGTATGGAATAGTTTGAATACCAGCATGTAAAACTAGTAACAAAGACCGCCAATGCTCATCTCCTAATCCCATTCACTTGGGCGAGTTGCACTCAGCGTGGGCTGAAGTGGGTCAATCCAAATCCCGAATCTACATGGGCTTGTGCAAAGAACAGGACATGCAGACAAGACAGGCAGGGATACCTGACTGGAGGCAATGCCTGTCTGTACTGTACAACATTCAAACTGGCCACCCAATGTCTTCCACGAAGATCACACTTATTCAGCAACGAAAGCAAAAACCAATATGTTGCGACGGCAGATGCGTTCCAAACCCTTTCACAATGACGTGTGTTTCGGATTATATGCCTACTTGGTCGTTGTGCATGTATCATATGCCCCTAAGGGCGCAGAAATACGGCATACTGAATGGCAGTGATCGAGGGGGAGAGAGAGAGGGGAAAGGTGAGAGGGGGAGGGCATGCCTGTCGGATAGTGAGATCCCGGGGTGCAGATTCTCATCCATGCGCCCTTTCAGGGCTTTGGCAAGTGCAGTAATGTAAAGGGTAAGGATTGTGTTCGTGCAGTACCCCATTTTTTCTCTTCCTTTCTAAGGATATTACGAAGATGGCTCTAAGCCAGTGCCAGGCTTATCTTAAGGGGACCTTACCGGGTGGTAGGGTAGGTAATACCGGTACCTTCTTGTCTTGATGAATGGAGAGTCTGGGCTCTTATTCATCTGCTATAAATGGTAACCGTTGTTTGTCAAATCAGCCGAAAACAACCGGAGGTTCCATGCTGCTACGAGTCCACATAAACATGTGGTCCGCGCGCAAAACGTGGGAGTTTACCCACTTTATGCGGCGTACTACAGTATGTAGATTCCGCATATTCCTTCCCCAAGACCTTGAGGGGTTGCTGTAAAAGGCAATCACCTACCTGACGGTAATGTATTCTGGGTCTTTCGTGTGTGGGGGCGCACGACGATCATACGGCACTTAGCACAGTCCAGGATTACGTCTCGAATGCTGAATCTCATAACTTGACCTCGCGGGCCGGTATCCCAGAGACCGGCAGTTCAATTCCGGCCTCATTGCGGAGGGGAACATGGAGTAGTACTGCATTATTTGACTTCTGGGCATAACTGTGAGGGAGCTCTGCAATTGGGAACACAAGCAATACAATTCCTCCCCAGTCAAAACGTCCCCCCACTCGGTTCACTCCTCGAGAAACTCTATTGGCTAAATACTCAGCCTTCGTGGTTCGGAGGCTCCACCATGGTCATGGCCAGAAATCAGATAATGCGGTTCTATGCAGCAAGCCCTGGTATTTTTTGAAATTGCTGCATCTACTAGTGTGTCCTACAGCTGTGAGCACGCTGAGACCTTGATGTGGCATCACGTGCCCACGCGGACAAGAGTTGAGTTGGCTCTAAGTACTGTGTAGCTCCAAGATACCGGTATGCTTGCCACGGCCCATTCTTCTCATTTTCCACCAGTTCATAGCTCGGTGCGTGCAAGTGATGCCGGTCTAGTATACTCCACATTATTGGTCAAAAGATTGACTCGAAAGGTTGCCGGTAGCGTGGAGAAATTAGCAGGCTCGTCGCATAGGACTGCGTTGCAATCAGTGCAAACCTGGAACAAGAACTTTGCGTGCCAAGATGCATAAGCTCTCCATAGGTGATGGCCGTTGATAGGTAGGTGCTGCATAGTACGCTCAGGAATTACCGAACCTCTACATAGTATTGAAGAATTTGAACCCCAATATAGAGCACGGTGCCTGGAGGAGGGATCTCTCTCCACCAATCCAAAAGTCTGACGAGAGATCTTGGCGGGAGACGCAACGGCATACGTCTGCAAGCCACCGCCCTGAGAAATATCACTTGTCACGGTCTTCCCCTGGTGCGAATGTCTGACTCTGTTTCAATTTAGACACACCGTTGACTAGGTCTTGACTCATACATACAGCGGATACCGACTGGTACCTAGGAAGCTTAAGTAAAAGGCACTGAATTGAAGGTTTGCCTGCCTCACTAATGGGTCGGGATATTTCAGTTAGTGGAGTGGATATGAGGTGCTCTAGAACTTCTTCAGCGTGTGCAGCAGCCACCACAGATGACGAGCTCAGGTGAGAACATCCACAGTCCACGGAACTTAGAACCGGCAATGCTACGGTTCCTACCGGCCAGCCTAGGGAGCTCCCGTCGCGGGACGGCGTCCCGTTAACGACAGCGAAGAACCGGCGTACGCCCGGGGTAGAGCTGCAACGGCGCCTGTTGGTCCTTGGCGCTCATTGGCTCCGGGACCATTTTCCGCGACGGAAGTTCTCGAGGTGGCCGTAATTTAAGTACCGTAGATATTTTCCCGGGATGCCGCACGATACCTGAAGGATTGTACCAGTAGCGACGATGTACTGTGCAACTCCCGATCTTGGCATGTGCTCTGCAGTCACTACGGGGCATCTACGGCAACGAAAACGACAGTCGCGTCAGACGGTCCGAGTCACTGCGAAGATGGCATTCCACCCTTTCTCATCCGCGACTCGGTAGTTACATTTTTGGGTATTTTGTTCAACCTCGATACGCGAGATCGTATGACGCCTCCTAATCATTGCGTCTGGTACCTCCTTCTCCCCAAAGTTTTCCCAAGAAATTGCACCATTAAACACCAATTGTCCTTAGACGGACTTTCGGAGAAACGTAGGTATACCATGATATTATAGGCTTTTCTCCTTCAACGTCAGCAATGATCAGCGCCTACATGTTATCTCACTCAACTCGGAGCATATCTTCTTGACAGGTAAGGGCTAACCATCCTTCAGCGCCCTTCAGCACATCTCGAGTCAGCCTCACAAACAACGAAGGGACCATTTGGTTCGGTTCGCAACCTCTCTTAAGGACTGCTAGCTGGACGATATCCCACGTCCTGAGGTTGCCAGTGTCACATTCCACACATTTCCCACCCAGCCTCGGCCAAATCGGCCGTTTCTAGATTGGCAGGTTACAATCAACTTTGGCATGCCGTTCTCGCGCGCTCGATGATGTGCAGGTAGCCATGACGCGTGGATGACTAAGTGACTACCGTACTGTACACGAACCTCGCTGAGTCTCGCTCTCGACTTTATTTCATGATCTGCGACGAGGTCTCCACGATCACCTCCTACCGAAAAAACTAGCTCTGTTCGTATCTAGGTCCCTAAAGGTTGGATTCATGCCCGGTTAATCATTGACAATCGCCTGGAGGTTTGGCAATTTTCCAAATGTCCACCTCAGGCCAGATTCTCGCTGCGATTGGCGGGACCAGGGGCTAACCCTCAGACAGCTAAATACGAATGTACATAGTAACTAGTTCCTTCGGTATGAAGAAATTTGGAATAGGAATGTCACAATGTGGCCCCAGCACATTATGCGTCACCCGCAGTAAACGTTAGTCCGGCAGTCTAGTTGCTTGCTACGGTGTTCATGGCTTGACTTGTGGCCTTGGCCTGCGAAAGGATTGACATTACATATCACTCCTCGACGTGGGTAAAGAATATTGTCTTGCTCTGGATGAGTGTCTTACATGCCACAGACGAACTTAGTTGCGCTGCTTTTGGATCAATCTATTGACACTCAAAGTCAACGATCCTATTCTTTACTACCACTCAAAATTATGTTTAGTCACCTTCACAAGATACTTCGTATATGCTGCTGTTTAATAGACGCGGGTACGGCGACTGACCCTTCTTTCAATAATTCATGCATGCAGAATCCTTCGCCTATGTGTCTCTTGTCACTGTTCCTTGAATACACGGTACTTATTGCGGCCCAGCGCTCGCTACCTCGTGTTCAGTTTTCACGCAAGAAGATGATATCGACATGTGATTCTGTGTGTGGTCGAGCTATCCACCCAGAAACCATATTGGCGACAGCATGGACTTAGGAGACTGCCCAAGGCTGGGTAGTTTAGCCGAGAACTTGAAGCAACCTACTAGTACGGCACGGAGACGCAGACAACGAACTTCGCTGCAGGTACTGCAACAATAAAAATTTATTGGCCGACGTCACCGAGAAGCCGCCGCCGTGATGGCTTTCCATAAACAAAGATCCGTCATGCTAGACATGGATCTTCAAGGTTAGCCCTGGACGCCTTTTCAATAACGGGAGCGCCCGCTGAAAGAAAAAACCAAGCTGGACTCTTCTATCATGAAACGCCTAGCTCTGGCTAAAGCATCCGCGTAGCTAGAATGACCTCCAGTGATGAAACGTGGTCCTCGCCACGACCGTGTGAGGCTCACCCAGCAGGGCCAAGTTGACGCACTATCAAGTGGCAAGGCTACGCCGGATCTCGGGGGTTCCTCGTGCATTTTCTAAGAGCCGTGTAGTCCAAGCTGGATACTTTCCAATGAGTCAACCTCGAAGGGGTAGGATTCTATTCAACCTGTTGAATAAGGCAGTCGCCCAGTGCCAAACTTGGCTACCGGCCATCAGATCAGACCATATGAAGGTGCCTCATACTGATTGGGAGTCGGAAGTCCCGAGGAGTCCGAAGTGAATGAAGTTCTGAAAGTCCGGCTTCTATTCTCAACCCAGTGGTTTGAACGTGGGGTGATGGCTCCCACAATGCAAGGGGTTCAAGCCTGAGAAACAGAACACCGTTTCCAAACAAATAATGGAGCTAGCTTCGGTGAGCTCAACGTGCTTTTGGAAGTATTGTTTGAACTACATTGCTAATTAAAAAGATCAGATCAAGAGACAAAGCTTACTTCTTCCGTTCTTTAGCGCGGTAGAGAACTATTTACTGTGTAATCGATTCCCACCTAGCGTCAGAGTATCTTGGAAAAGATTGCCCCCCAAAGTGGCCGAGAATGTAGCGTTAGACGCTGTGAGACAAACCCTCTAGTTTCTTAATGAATTAGGGTCCTCGCTTATGCTAGATGTATGACTACGCTTCAAGAAGTTGTGAGCGATGAATATTCATACAGGATAGTGTCGTTGCGTTATTGCCAACATCCGAGCCCCGCTGGCAATTCATGAACCTGTAGGACACAGGTTCAGCGGCAAACCTGACCCTCTACACATACGACCAGCTGCCCCTGTAACGTCACAATGACACCCTATCCCATACTTGAACCTGCAACTAGGAACGGTTTTGGCACCCACGGAATTTTTTGTGTTAGTGGCAACAGAGGTAGAAAGGGAGGGGCCTACCCCCTGCCCAGGGTAATTAATAATAAAAAAGAACCTGCAACTAGTGTCCCCTAGACCGTCGCAAACCTGCGCTGCACCGAAAAATGGTGGCTCTGTCCAAAACCAAACTACTTGCCATGTCTAAAATAGACCCGAGGGGACGAGGGGTTTAGGCCAGAGAGCCGGCTTTAGGCCTGGCGAGTAGGATTGCCATGCATTTTACATCAGCGCGAGCTCTCTCCTACGTCCAGAGACACAGAACTTGTTGGGCTTCTTTCGGATTCCGAACTAAATCCACCCTTTAGTAGCCCTCTAAAGGAGCTGTTGCTGATCTTGACTAAGGCTCATCTAATCTAGTGTAGCTTAGGTCATGTTTTAGATACTCAATCTCTCCAAGTCTAAATAATCATCATGTTTTCGAAAGTGCGTGCGGTAATAACGCTTAGTAGCGCTTCCCAGAGGATTTCTTTTCCTACCTGGGTATATTGGGGGATATAGAACTATTTCGAGGGACTTTGTTCTGAGAAACTGTGAAGGCTCAAAGAAATCTTGATAAAGAATACTCGTAGTCGCACGAGGAAGAATACCAGTTCTACACTATGATGGCTGGAGTGTTTGTCGGCAGTTGTGGGATGCGGCCCAACAGGCCCACTTTAATGGTTGCTTAGGCCTAACGTCTGGGTCCTGGGTGTAATGCTCTATGAGCCTCCCAGAAACACGCTGTATTGATGAAACAGATAGCTGGCTCACCAGCCGAGCCCCATCGTGTGTTCTCCTTGAGCAAAAAAATAGGTATACTACTTGCAAACTATTCATATACAAGCACGGGGAATTGGCACATTGGGATGTCAGTTTCAATTTATACAGCAGGAGGGAGGATTAAGTAGCATCCGCCTGAAACGAGATACTGATACGAAGAGGTCTACGGTGACCAGTAATTAGCAACGATTATAGCACCAGTAATAGAAGAGGCGTTTGAGCCTAGAGATGCGTTCAGCTAGCGCGCCTACCGGCACCCCTACTATTAAGAATTCGACGATGAACTAAGGTTAATAAACGTGCGGAGTAGCGCGCCGGCGCTTGTCATGCCCACCCATGTCGAAGAAAGAAAGCGGCATATCGGTTATTCGCTGCTAACCTCAGATGGCTCAGCTGAGCGAGGCTACTGCAAGGGACTGCGTAATCGACGAGCGAGGCTGAAAAGAAGGGGATTGTGCGCCCGTGGGCAAGATTTGGGATGAAGATTTCGTGATGAAAAGGATGGTGGGAGATCTGCGAAATTCGTGATCCTGTACTTCGTATTGCTTCACATTCATTGCGCGCTCATTCGTTTCAATTTGTGCCCATCTTTGCATCGCAGCGAGTGACTTCCAACCAGCACTCGGATTCCTGCGATCTTTCGTCATTCTTTTTATTTGCCAGTCACTCTTTCTCTCACTGTTTCAATATGCGTGTTGTTGCATTCACTTTCGCTTTTTCCGCAGCGTCGGCTGTCGCATTGCCTTCGCCTCCTCCCTCCCCCAACCCTTTTGCTCTCAACGTTGGCCCTGGGCGTCGTGATGTATCCCCAAACAATCCCTTTCTAGCGCCTACCGGCTCGCCATTGGCGAAGCGCTCGTCTGGTAGTTCTTGCAACCATGATGTCTGTCTTCGATCAGTGACTGGCCACTCTTCGCAGGCGGCTCAAGACTGTGTCTCTTACGTTAGCGTAGCTACGGTGTAAGGATATTTACTTATTGTTGCCTCTGAGAAAGGCGGCCGCTAACACGCTCTGTTTTCAATAGTACTGTGACTAGTACAGTCGATTTGGCGCGGGCAACCTCCGTTGTAAAGGAAAAGAGACACCGTCAATGCAAGAAGAAGCACCACCATCCTGCGTTGACTACCACTGCCCACCATGCTCCTCCGACTGGTCTGCCAGCTTATGCCGACGGATGCGATGACGAAAGTCAGTTTGCATCTGCCTGTGCATGCATTGGTGCAGCTGCGAGCACTTCATCAGTTACCCTGACTGTCACTAAAGGCTCTTCAATCTCTACTCCGACCTCAATTTCGGCCTCTTTATCCGGCCTTCCTACCGCCGTACCCACGACCTTGACCCCTTCATCCGTGTCTTCAGTCTCAAGCTCTGCTGCCGCCCCGACCAGAACCCCTACTTTTGTTATGAAAGCGACGAGTGGCTCGGCCAGCGGCACATACCTCAACGCCGAGGACAAGTCTTCCTACTACCAGCCTTATTTCACGGCGAGCCGCGAGAGCGCCTCATCGTTTACGTTCAGCCAGAACTCGGTCTTGCACAGCGTCAACCCATCGTTCGATGCCTACTACTCGACGTCCGTCGCAGACATAAGCATCGTACTACTAACGACGGCAGATTTTGCTGGTCAGTTCGGCGGCGTGCCGTTCAAATGCACGCTCAGCGGAGCTACAGATGTTGGTAGCACGGGATCAGTTTCTTGCGTAGACTCCTCTACCGGCTTCCAGTATCTATCCGAGTGCATGGACGCCACGCAGCAGATTACCCTTTCCATTGGAAACACGCTCGACTTCACCAGCAGCGATGGTTCCTGCGATGCTGTAACGCTAGGTTACGAAGTCGTCGGCTAACGGGCTACTGGAGGCCTATGGTGCCTTGCGTTCTCGGACACATGAAGGTGCCCGAGATCTTTAATTCTAATGCTAGTATATAATGTTATAGCGCTTCATTGCCAAGTATCACTCGTCCAAATTTGCACCAGTGCAAATACTGCAGTGAATGTTAATGATGGTTTTACAATGTCAGGTTGATACCCGGATATGGAAGAACACGACAGGTGATAAGAAGCCGATGAACCAGACATGCTCGTGCTTATGTGAGAAGATTCTTGCTTGTTCCTATAAATTTTGAGATCGATTAGAGCTGGAAGTACCGTATAGACTTACCGGTACCACTGCAGATTCGATGACTACTGTAAGGTATGGTGAATGATTGATGCCATAAGATAGATCTCTATTTACGATGATTAACAGGGGAGTAATTAGTGACCTGAGACTATAGTAGACAAGGAACTCTATAACGTCGTTCACAGATCGATGCCCCACACGAGTCGATGCCCAACTTTTTAAGACATTTCAACATTCCAACTTGACTTATACATTTCTTCTTTTTTAGAACATGCCTCGCAGATATGGTGGACTACTTAATACAGATGATGCACAAGTTTTACGGGCCTATAGAGGTGATGTTGGTATACAGGAGGAGGAAGAGGGCAAATGTAGTCGTCTCGCAAAGAGGGCGCGGACGGGTATACGGCGCTGTGGCATCTGCGGAGGGACTGTACATAATGTGCGAACTTGTCAGGCAGATGTAGAAAAAGATAATAAATCAGATTCTGATTGATCAAGTAGATGAAATGCAGGTTATTGTTGATCTGATTAAGATTCAATGCGAAAAGTTGGGCATCGACTCGTGTGGGGCATCGATCTGTGAACGACGTTATAGTTTTCGTGATACACTCATTCGTGGGGACGTAGAGTAGAGCCACTCTCCTTTCCCCTTACTTCCCACACCCACCTAAACGAGATGTTGACCTATTGATTCTCTCCGTTCCGTACCGTTTCTACTTCCCTCATACATTGCTACATCAGTCTATTTCCACCTCCATGGGGCCAGGGTTCAACAACACATCATTCCCCAAACGTCACAAATTGTCATCACGACACCATGCACATCTATTCCAGTGCATGTCACGTTACTTCACACAAATCATCCAAACTCAAAACAAAACAATTCTTCCACAGCACGTCGCGAATCTCGTTAGACGATCTGACTAGCTACGAAGCAGTAGGCCCACCCATCAAGCTCCCACCGCAGAGAACGGCTAATATACACTGTCGCTACCACCACCATCACCACCTTCGCCATCACCCGGGGCGCATGCCGCCGCCTTTGCACCACCACCTGCGAACGCCTGGGGGCGAAATGATGTAAGTAATTACCTTGCCATACCAGTATCTTCCGAGACGCCCCTGATCTTGCCAATATCGCGGTAGGGTAGGGGGATAAAACCGTGCTTTCGTGAGGCACGACCGTGATTGCTAAAAGAAAAAGAAAAAAAAACAAAGCAACGCATATTGAGTGCCCCATGTTGACATGGCTCGTGATCGGTCATTCTCTAACTACCACCCCTTCCTAATGAATCTATGCTTCCCCAGCCACAACCGTAGTAGCAGCAGCAGCAGCAGCAGCAGCAGTAGCATCAACATCATGGCACAAACTGGACTCAAGCGGAACCTCCCTCCACACCCTCCATATCATCGGTAATCGTCTTGTC
>JAOYMO020163288.1:0-33793 GCA_025802455.2 Iodosphaeria phyllophila
CCCGACCCTCTCCTCCACCTCCGAGGCCGCCCTGGCCGCCTCCCTCGGCCTCGTCGCCCACCTCCTGCATCTCCTGCAGTACTACCTCTGCGTCGCCCTCCCCTACCCCGTCCTCCTCCTCGGCTCCCGCTCCACCATCCGCGACGACATCTCCGCCCTCCCCGCCCAGTCCCGCTCTTTCCCCCTCTACCTCCGCGGCGGCGCCCAGGCCCAGTACCGCTTCGACTACGCCTGGTTCCTCGTCAACAAGGATATCGAGGCCCTGGCCGCCCATGGCCCGGAGAAAGTGAGGGTCGTCGATATCCGCCACACTTTGCCCAATCTGAAGGTCCTGCTGTACGTCCTCGGCGCCGGGTCCGACGATCTGCCCGAACGGAGACGTGGCGGCGTCAGGGGGCTCAGGTGGCTGGGCGAGAGGACTCGCAGGGGCAGTAACGAGAGTGCGGCTAGTGCTGTAAGTGCGCAGGGGAGAAGGGAGGGGAGCGAGCTGAGGAGGTTGATTGCGGGGATGGGAGGGAGGAAAGGCGGAGGAGGATTGGCCATTTCGCCTATGGCTGTTGCGGTCGTCGGGGTGGAGAGGGATGGAGAAGAAGGAGACGAGGAGGAGGGGCATGCGGGGAGGGAAGATGGGGACGATGATGGGGCGGGGGTTTTGGGCAGGAGGTCAAGGGCGGCGTTTCAGGATGCCAAGGGTGTGCTTAGTTTGAGGACCAAGGGGTTGAGGGAGAATGTGGTTAGGTGATTTGAGGGTTGTTTCTTTTGGCTCTTGTTGGGGTTGGTTGGTTGGTTGGTTTATTTGTTTTTCTTGAGGAGTGAAGGGGGGGACAGGTTTGGGCGTTCTGTGTGGGGTAAGGTCATGGTACCGGTATTCTACTTGGGTCACGCAAGAGAAAATGTGGGTATGGGTATAGGTATGGGTATGCAGGGTGATGAGTACCGTATCCTCTATTTTTCTCGAAGGGGGGACAGGGGTTTGCGCCAAGTATGCGGAACGGTGCGTTGAAATAGAGGGACCGTACTGATATGCAAGGGGTGAGTGGGGGGTGGGGGCGTTGTAGTCACAAATATCCACAGCATAGCTCGTACAAGCTGCTTTGGGCGGAGACAATGACAGGGTGTGCAGATGACCAGGTCTTATATCGCCAAGCTGTTTGTTTGTCTATCTACCGATCCGCCACCTATCATTTTGAGGACGCTTGAGTAGTTAGTTGTCCTGGTGCTTCTTTTTCTTCTCCCGGCCGAGCAGCGTATGACGTCGGTCTCTAGAGACAACACTCCTATCCTGCTAACCCCCAAATCTACTCTCCATCATTCCGATTACGTAGCTGGAGAATTCAACGAGCTGTCTGTCTCAGAGATCTTCACTATCCAACCTACTCCCGTACGTGTAACTTCCAATATGCAAGCCCTGGCGCTATCCCAACGTGCTGTGCTCGCTATCACTCAAACGGTGACCCAAGAAGCGGAATTCTTGATGAGTTGCACGGTTGTTTTCTAGTTTACCTTTACAGTAGAACGATACATTCTCTCCAACGAGAATTCTCTGCATGTTTGCTGGTCCTCTGGGGGCTTGTTTCTAGCGCCGTCTGTATCAGTATGAAATGCCCTTGGCTGGAGGCAGGCAGCCTCCTCACGCCACCGGTAGGCTGAGCGTACGAGAGAGACTTTGCTACTCCGCGAAGGGGAGGCAGCATCGAGTGGTGTCAGACCCAGATATATCTCTGTGGCTGTGCAGGCGTAGCAGAACGTCCCACGGTCAGGAATCGGATACCAGACCAGTTGACAGTACCGTACCCAGTACTCACCCAACGAGGGTTACAAGCTCGTCTTATGGAAAAGGAAGCCTGTCCAGGAAGACTGAGCTCGGATCGAACGTCCTCTAAGTTGCAATTACCGTGCCTACTGTTGCTATCGCCCCTGCTGTGGGGACCTGGTGCAGACGTGATCGTGCCTCATCGGTGGCCGCTCTGAAGAAAATAGCAGCGAATGTGGCCCGTCTCGCGAGTTACGAGCCATAACAGACCGGCGGGCTATAGGCTTGATCCAGGGGGTGATCATACCCGATCCCAGCAGAGGCACAGGTCAGCGCTACCCGCGGGGTACCGACATGCCACAAGAAGAATAGGCGAGTGGGCCCCAAAGGAGATTCCAGCGGTAGAGGGACGGCCGATGATATCCATTCTATCCCTGCGCGCGAGATTGAAACTATAAGCCCAGCAAGAGTAAGAATCCGCGATTCCTTCGAACTCTAGATATTTTTCCTAAAAGTTTATTATAGACACACTCAACATATATCGATACTGTCGCAAAATACCAGCACTTTGTTGTAGACCCGTTGAAAGTGAAATTTATCCTGAGCGAGGTTTCGGACCCACAATTTGAAGTCTTCCGACCTGCTCCGGATACTCCAGTCCTAAATAAACAAGGAAATCACCTGCCTAGGCTTTTTTATGGGGAAAGGTCCCGTGAGACGCAGTTTCATAACTGGGGTGTAAGTTTGTTTGATTTCCTTCTCCCAAATACCCTGTTAAGGTAAAAGGGTTAAAAACCTAGACTACTAAATCTGGATTTTTAATTTACTCTCAACTGAGAATATGCGGATATTTGGCTTACAAACCTCGCATTTCAAAACAGTCAAAGCAATACGTGGCACCTTATGGTGTTATGACGAACCCTCAGCTGGAAGAGATACGCCAGAACTCTCAGCGGGGACAGACACACCAGAACCATCAGCCGCTTGAGCCAGACTTAGCCTCCGCGTGGAAAAATTTCTTCATATATTCCCCCTTCAACCGAGACGCTGGTTCCCGACTGGCCATGTCGCAACCAAATTCGATCTTTTTCGTCGGACAATACTTCATGTTTATTGACCCGTCACCTCACAGTCGTCCCATGACTATTTACGATATACACGACGCCAAGGAAAGACTCCATGAAATATTCTACAGGCATAGACTAGATCCGGACACATCACGAGGCTGGATTCGGTCACGTACGGGCGTCTACTTTATCTGGGGCATCGACAATAACTGGGTCAAGGACTTCATCCGCCCCCAAAACCAGAATCAAGAGCAACCCCATACTGAACAAGCGGCCCTCGCTCCGTACCCATTCGCAAATGGTGAAATGGAAAATTGGACACTCGATGACTTTCTAGATTTTGAAGGGGATACCGGTGGCCCATCTCGAACACATTAATGGAACTATTTGGTTTCGATCAGGTCAATGAAGAGCATAGGAGGGAATGATGACCAGAGAGTGGGTTAACTATAACATATGCACTTGGAGGATCCCCGAAAGTCACACTTTCAATACGGGAAAGCCAAGATTGGACAGTGAGATTGATTGTAGATTTGCGTGATACCGGTACCGGTATGGCTTGCATTATAGACTTGGGTTTTCCGTTTGCATCTACACAGTACTGTAGCCTACTGTGTATTCATTTGAACTCGATACGCCAGCACCGCTTTCGTTGTGAAAGCGCTTCTAGCGTGACTATCACCATGACGAAGCCAGCCTACTACCATAGGCTAAGGAAAATAGAGTGACAGACACAGGGCAGACTTTCATAACAAATTATGGACTTTTAGAAATTAGCTGAATAATGAAACGTTACCTGTTCGATATGTTTCGCACACGTTATGGTCTTTTAAAATAGATGTATAACTGCAAATTCATATTGCGCTATCGATCTTTTCCAACTAATTCATTTTGTTATTTTCTTGATCTGTTTGGTCGTGTCGCCACAGTCCCGTCAGTGCTTGAGCCATCAGCACTGTGGATCCCAGAACCCCATATCTTGCGGTATTTATTGCATATGAATATTGCCCACTGGAAAAGCCAGATAACCCTTGATTCTAGTTCTTCCGTTTACATCTAATCTATTCATTTGGGCCTAATTCGATAGCAACGACTTTATTGGTGGAATCGCTCCCAGTGTGACCGTTCCCACCGCGAAGCCAGACTACACAGTATCCTAGACCCTGAGTAGCAGAAGCGAAAGCCACAGCATGATAGGTCGCAGTCGCAAAGACCGTAGATGCAAGTACCGAGTACGTACTCTGTGTACAGTCCCAGTGTTTGCCGCAAATAAAGGTGCTAGACAGTAGCAATTGATCTGTTTTCTCAAAATCACAATTCCTCCGCATCCAGAGGCACCGTGCTTTCGTCTCTACGAAAAAGCCCCTCCAACCATAATTGTATTTAAGACAGACTTTCGAAGAGAGATTGTGATGCTACCGGTACCAGGTTGCGCGCTACCAGATCATACAAGGCATCACTACCTCCAGATCACGCATTGCCGGGTAACGCGCTATCTAGTAACGCGCCATCCGGTAGCGTGCTGTCAAGCAGGGTGGTAACCAGGCCAGTCAGTCCTGCCCAACCAAGGCCCGGCCTGGTACCAGTCCTCAGATCCCAGGACTGGCCTGGTCAGTGCAGGACTGATGCACAATCTAGGTACGTACTCAGCTACTGCAGCGCACCTACCACCAGTCAGTCCTCAGATCCCCAGGACTGTGTTTCCTCGTACACCCCTAAGACACGAGACCCGTGGTAATTGGAAGCCTTCGATTGCGAGGCTTCTGCAAATTCCATAATTGGATCTGTTGTGTCTATTCTGGTGATGTCTATTGATGTTTCTATCTAATGTGCACGCTGCAGTATTACTGAAGTAAATCACTGCAGTTGTGCGCTGACTAAGCAGAAGTGTGGATCCCTAAGATCCACAGGACTAGCCTGGTTACGACCCTGCTGTCAGGTAATGCGTTGTTCAGTAACGTGTCACGGAATAACGCGCTATCTGGCAGCGCGTTACTGGATATGTCATTATTGCTACTGTGGTTACTGGTGTAGATAATTTATCCCGTCCAGTAACGACAGGGGCCTCTGTACCCCTGAACTGGAAAGTAAAATTGGAGACTCCAACGAGACTCGGCCACACAGAAATTGAAATTTTACTTCATAATGCAAGAGTAGAGAGATCCCTATCGCGCCGGACTGGGATAAAATATCAACACCGGTAACCGCTGTAGATAACGCGTGACCGGACGACGCGCTACTACCGTGTAGATGACAAGCTGTTAGATAGCGCGCTATCAGAAGACGTGCTGTAGGACAACGCGTCACCAGTTAATGCGTAACTGGATACACAGTAGCTACTGAATGACATGTTGTGAATTCTAGATAGTCTCAATTGTCTAATACTAGCATTCGCCCGTGCCGATGGCCCGCGGGGGGGGGATTAGGGGATTGTTGGCGTTAGCCAGGCTGATTAGATACCATAGAGCCGCTTGGTACCAACTGCCCAAGGTCAAGACTTGCGCCTAGTGTCTTTGCCGCCTCTTTCTCTCCTTGACCTACTTTTGCTCTGTCCGCTGAACGGGAAAAAAATCAGTGCTAGAAAGATCACCACTGTATTTGGTGGTGGTGGCCACCACCAAAATACAGTGGTGATTTTTTTTTCCGCCTGCCCACCTGCCTGGCTGCGACTTGGAAGTCTATTTACCAGCCCGTGGAGCCTGTCCGCCTGGCAGTCTAACCCTGCACAGTACCTTTGTTTTCTCAAAAGACTGGAGGCAAGCATCACCACACCCTAATCCGTGTTTGCCTACAAACTCTTGAGCATACTGTACAAAGGTACTGTGAACTTTTCCTGCCCGCTGGCATGCTATGCAGTTGACGATATTTTGAACTCTTCCCTCAAAACACGTTTTACATGAGTGAAATTTGGATGCATCGATAATCCAGAGAGCTATCTAGAATCCTGTCTCTATGGATCTTTTGGGTTCGTCCAGAAATGCAAGTTATCCAAGTGCAAAGTCAAGAAAAGTGGTCAGAAGGGGTGGGATTGCCCAAAGATGCTGAGGCAGTACTGCCTCCTCTCATTTTGGTTTCATCGGCCAGGGACAGGTCACATACTGATTAGACAGTCACACTCCTCCACTGCCTGCTGCCAAGAAGTGGGGCGTGACGACTAGAAATCTTTATCTCGCTTCGCACGGGCCAGAAAGCCAAGCTCCTCTATTATATAGAATTGTCTGCTCTCTAGGAGGTTTGGGCCCGGAGGGGCCCAAACGGAAGGGTTCAAATACCCACCAGAAAGTGGAGGTTTGAGGCATATTCTGGGATCCAGAATGTTGCCAAATTATGCGTTACAAGAAAACTCACAACCAGCAATCTGCTGCCGCCGGTTACTGTGTAGCCGCCGTGTGAATTTCTGGCGAGTGAATGGGAACAATCCTTTTAGGCTAAATGCCTGGAAATTCGCGCCGAATAGACCGGAATATGGAGCGTGTATCAATCGATATGATGGAAGTCATGACACAAGATAGATTAGAAGGAATGCAAGTAGGATTCTCAGATTGTTATCACCAGTTTCTAAACCTTGAGAACGTTTCTACAGCCCCCTCAACGAGTTTTTGGCTCAACTCACATGAAATCAGAAAATAATATCCACAGGTTGTTCTCATGGGTTCCTTATTCTCGGAGCTACCACCAAAGCCTTGATCCTAACCTGTGATCCATGAATTTCTCGCGCTAAGGAAAGTGAGGATGCGGCAGAACCTAGGAATCAACCTACCTCTGACGACTGCATAGCTCTAGATCACTACGCAATATCCAAAGTTCAAGACCATGCCTATGTGTTATCTTTCCCTGGCCCACGCAGACGAATTTATGCTGGCGCAGGGATCCCTTCGCACGCGAAGAGGATATGTTGTTTCTTTCCCAGAAGATGCCTGCTACCGGGAAAATGTTCTCAATTTTAATTCCTGGGACCGGCGACATACATTTGCTTGAACATCTCGCCGTGATGCATTACCTTGCAGGATGACTCTGACTGGCTAGGTAGATATCCTAAGTGGGAATCAAACCTCATGTTCACAAACCTAGTTTATCATTTTACATCACCACCAGCATCAGCACCAGGAAGTACTTGTCCTCCAAATAAGTAATCTCGGTAACGCCCTCCATAACCATCAACACAATGCCCGTCCAAGCAATCCGAGATCGTGCGCATGAATAGAAAGCAATCTTTGTTCTCCTCATAGTGGGTTGTCACATGAAAATCCGACCCTAACCAAAGCAAATGCATGTCACGTCATGAAACCAGGACCGAAAATGAACGCAAAATTTAGGGTCTTCGGCATGATGTCATGCCGGTGATGTTGACATGAAGTTATCCCAACGATTAGGATGACAGGAGTACATATTCTGAAACCTATCTAGCTTTCTCATGTGAAAGTGATGACGATATTAAATGGGACGGATTGAGCTGTTAACTGAATATAGGCACAAGTGCGCTCATCGTGCTTCTACGCCTGAGCTCAAGAAGAGGCGATAGCCAGCTTCATAGCACCTTCGTTCACCAGTTCTCGTGCCCCTAGTTTCTAGCTCGTGTTGTTACGTACGTGAAATACTTATCATTTGCAAACAACATTACCTCAAAATGGACAAGATCACCAGCGCTTTCCAGCATCGCTTCGTTGACTTTGGTAAGGCTTCTCATCCGTGCTCGGACATCAACTCTTCCTTCATTACTCGATCTAGCTGCTCTTGTTAGACTAGTTGGTACACGGAGAAATTTGGCTAAATTTGTCACTGAAATTTCCCCAACTAACTATAGACTCGGCCAAGGAGAACCATAGCAAGGTGTATAACGAGGAACCGCATAAATCTCACTGGAGCCACGAGCTCGTCGCGGGAGGTGCAGCCTTCGAGGCGATGAAGGCCTTCGAAAACAAGCAGCGCAGGGACGGTGAGCTGGTCGGCTAAAATACCATTGCTTCCCTGCATAATGTGCTCTCTTAGGGCTCGAGGATTAAAGGTAACCTCAGGGCTTTGACTAACGCCACAATGCCAACGCAGGTAAGCCGGTCAAACACGCCATGGCCAAGGAGATGGTCGCTGGCATCGCGGCCGCCGAGGTCGACAAGCTATTCGAGACCAAGGGTCTTGACTTTATTGATCGCGAGAAGGCCAAGAGACACGCCCAGAAGCAGGCCGAGCATCTGTACGAGAAACAGTACGGCAATAGCGGGGAGCATTTTGATCCGTACGTGCTCCATTTCCCCGTCCCCGTGCTACTCGCCCGCCACAACGGTGCAGTTTTGATTTATTTCGTTTCTGATGCTAACCGCGGAATTCCAAACACAGAAGTTGCATGGAGGCGCACCCTAGCCTCAAACCACATCTAAACAATTAGGGCAAGAAATCTCGTCACCTACATTCAGGTATTGCACGGCAACGTGTGACGCACTTTGAGTGTGTTAATTTAGTTTTGGTGTAGTTAAACATAGGATGTTGTTCCACAGGTCTGTTTGACCGAGAAGATATGGTATCATGTGCTACACAATATTCCACGGTCGTTTATACTGTTGACACTAGGTGTTTATGTGTTTCATTGTGCATTCCAATGACATGAACAACCTATCCAGCCCTCGCCAAATGATAGTCTTAGTTAGGCTTTTGTAAGCGCAGACTTTTATAGTAGAAATGGTATCGTGTCACCGGGAGCATTTTACGTCATTCTCGGCCAACCTGAGACGATGTGGAATGGCTAACATATAATAAGGAGCCTGATTTTAACTTCTGCAGCGGCAATATGAACTGATGTCCACAACGCAGGTCGATCAAAATAAGGGACGTGAAACAGGTCACCGATGCTCACACGCCCCCAGGACCTGTGGACCTTGGCTGAGTGCCCCAGCAGAGAACAGTACAAGAGTTGCGATGCGCATACAGTAGGCAGGCGCACACACGTATACAGAAGCTACGCGACGTGCAAAAAGGTGCGAACATCATCTCCATTACACTTCAACTCCTGTGACGTCCAGTTTATAGCGGGACTCACCCTGGTGGACCTGATTTTGCAATGTTAGGGGATACCGCTTGGAGGTAGCCAAACGACTCAACAAAGGGAGAAGATGGGAGGCATCCATTGAAATACTGTACCAAATGAGCGTTCACTGGAGAGACACATCACATCTAACCCCATCTCAAGAATCACATAACGGGCAATCTGTAAAAGAGAAGATGAAAAACACACGAAGAACGCCGGCCGATACAGCACAAGCAGTTTACAAGCTTTAGTTGAATTAAAACACCTGCTTCTCTGACCCTCTAACTTCTATCTCCTCTGAACTGCCACGAGACAGATCTACCTTTTCATCTCGGGATAACTAGCCAGCCCCGACCACGCTGTGTACATTACACAATTGTCCTAATCCCTACCATACCATGGCTCACGTATCTTGCTTTTCCGTGTTTGCAAGCCTCAATCATCAACTCAATTCTCCTGCTCGGGGTTCCCGTAACAAGCGCCTTAGTCACCCCTGGTAGCTCATTTGTTGTCAGTGAGGCTGATTGCCTCCTGATGTTTCCATGAGAAAATCCTTTCCATGCCTCTGTCCTTGCCCTTGGATATCAAAGACCGCCGCCTCATCAATCGGGTCGCGTTTCATAAGAGAAGAGAAAGAATTAAGTCCTCGACCGCGTGATTTGAACGCGGGCGGTTTTACGTAGCCATGTCTTGCAGAAGTGACGCAAACAGCGTCCTCAGCGGAAACTACGCTGAGAATTGCGCATGCACGGCGCGGGGTTGGGAACCGTTTCGGTCTATGCGCCCGCTATCCTTAAGAAGATCGCCTGGCAGCCGCAGCCCTCTCTTGCGCTGCCGAGCTCATGGATGCCGTGCGTTCTAAGGTAGACGTCATGGTAAGCCCCACGGGGGTTATGGAGCCAGACGAGGCGGGAGCCGGTGTGGTACTGCGTGTTGGAGGTGCGGAGCGATTGTGAGCCATATGCGCCTGGACAAGATGGCCGGCAGCTAGAGCAGAGCAGAGAGACAATTCGCCAGCCAGGACAGCTGCAGCAATAACGCGGGCAAGCCGACGCGCGTTGTCACCGGGGTTCGTGGGGTGGGAGCCACGAACGCCAAGCATATCGAGCATGGCGCCCTGGGGCTCGAGGATAGTTCCACCACCAAGGGTACCAACCTCGATGGAAGGCATAGACACAGAGATTTGGAGAGCTCCTCGAAGTCTATCGTCAAGTCAACTTCTTGAAGTCATGTTTGGAGTTCACTGGGTAGACTTACTTTTTCATGATGGTAATGCAGTTTGAACTCTCTACAACTTGTGCTGGATCCTGTCCAGTAGCAATGAAGATGGCGGCCACGATGTTGGATGCGTGAGCATTGTACCCACCTGTTGATGTACCGGCCATCGCCGACCCGATGAAGTTCTTGGAAATATTGAGCTCGACCAAACTGTCCACATCACTCTTCAGCACGCTTTTGATAACATCAGCGGGGATAATAGCTTCAGCCACAACACCCTTGCCTCTTCCCTCAATCCAGTTTATGGCGGAAGCCTTCTTGTCGGTACAGTAGTTTGCGGACAATGTGACAATGCTCATGTCCTCAAAGCCTGCCTCAGTGGCCATGACATTTAAAGCATGTTCCACTCCTTTGGAGATCATGTTCATTCCCATAGCATCACCAGTAGTAGTCTTGAAACGAATATAAAGGTTAGTACCGGCCAGGGCAGTCTTGATAGTCTGCAGTCTGGCGAATCGCGAGGTTGAGTTGAAAGCCGTTTTGAGGATGCTCTGCCCAGCATCAGAGTCGACCCAAATTTTGGCAGCACCGGCACGTTCCAGAGTTTCGAAACTGACACAGGGACCTCGCGTCATACCGTCGCTGGTCAGAACTGTCACAGCGCCACCGCCGGAATTGATAGCTTTGGAACCGCGACTCGTACTAGCGACGAGAACACCCTCAGTGGTGGCCATAGGAACGAAGTAGCTCTGGCCATCGACGACCAGAGGACCAGCAACTCCAACAGGGAGTGGCATGAACCCGATGACATTTTCGCAGCAAGCACCCAATACGCGTTGCCAATCGTAGTTTTCATAAGGCAGCTTGGACCGTTCAAGAAGACCCGTGAAATCAGCTGTAGCGCGAGTTCGAGAGATGATAGACCGGCGGATCTTGACCGCTCGCGTGCAATCCTTCAAAGATTTCTCCAAGGCATAGCCGGGAATCTTGCCCTTGAGTGACAAAGCAACCACCTCCTCATCAGTCATGTCGTAGATGCGTTTTTCAGCTAACAACTTATCTAACTCGACTTGACTCCGAGCGATTGACGGAGTTCTAGGTGACGGGAGGGCTGACCTAGTGGCAGACTTCATAGACAATGGATCACTTTCGTCGTCAGTAGAGGCTGGCGTGATGGGCTTCACAGAGGAGGATTGCTGAAGACCACCCAGGGGGAAAACAGGACCTTGAGAATCATTGAATCTCTCGGCCTGAGCGAGCTCCTTCGGATCGATGGGGTGATCAGGGAGGTTGGGATCCTTGATACCTAGTCGTGCGACATTGAAAAGGTAGCCGTTCAGCACCACGCTCAAGGCGAGAGCGACCACAATCCATTTGGAAAGAATTGGGTCTTCAAGACTCGTAAGTAAGCTGCCCACCATTCGACCACCAACTCCATAACTGTCAAACTGCGCGTAGGAGTCATCATCGCTCTTTGAACTTCCCGTTTTCGACGAAGGCACGGCGTAATGAACCGAGGGATACTCCAACTCGTACTTGATAGGCGTCAAGACAGTCACGAGAGTCGGACGGTTTTCGCCTTTTGCAAGGACAAAAATCTCGTCCAGTCCGTTAGAGGCAACCTTGAAAGGATCAATGGGAGGGTTGCTGACAACACCGCCAAGTCCTCCTGCCCAGGAAGAGAGCCCAGAAAGGCCACCTACAGTCCGGAAAGGGATGGTGCAAATATTGATCACGTTGATGCCAAAAAAACCCACAATCATCCAAAACTTGAATTTCGGGACACTGCTGCTTTTGACATTTTTACCGAAAACAGTGTTGACTTTGCCATCTTTGCCGGTGCGGGAAGGCCAATCATTGCTCTTGGCCACACTTTCAGCAATACGACGGCTGATGCCATCGTCCTCGAGAGCCTTGCGCATCTCTACGTGACGCTTGATACGGTTGATCTCTAGCTTGATGCAAAGAATGGCGGTGTAAAACGTGAAGAGTAGAATGCAGTCGAAAAAAAGGATCCAAGCAGCCAAGAAACAAAACTGCTGAAGGCCTCCTTGTACACCGGAAGCAGCTCCAGCAACGAGAACTATGATCTCGATCAAATAGTCGCGAACGATTTCAAACCCCTTCTCCTTGATGGCCTTTTGGACCGCGTAATGGATCCTATCAGGCGGGTTAGGCGATCCCTTCTGGCCCTTCTTGGCGGATCTGCTTTTCTCTTCTTCAGGCTTCCGGTGATCAAGGGCATGTGACAAAACAGATCGAGTGAGAACAATATTCTTCTCGAACCCGACTGTTACAACCAGGAAAGGAAGACCCTCGGACAACAAGACGACGCTGATGGGAACGCCGAGCTGGGTTGTCACAATCAGGCCAAAGAGGAAGGCGAATGTTGAGGAGAACAAGACACTGGTGGCGAGCCAAACGTTGGATCCCATTTTTCTCATGCTCAGGAAAAGCGAGACGAAGGTCAGATGCATAGACAAGTAGCCTAGAACCATAATGATGATGTCCAAGGTATCTGCGTTTTTCAGCAGATCAATAAACTCGACCCAGGCATTGTGCAGCCATAGAAGCAAACTGCTACCCGTGTGAGCTTTAGCAGCCTTCATAATCCACATTTTATGTTCCTTCGTCCCGTGCTCTGTCTCGCGCGGCTCCTGGCCAGGGACATCATTGGGAATCTCCTGGGCGGACAGCAAAAACTCGGGAGCTTGGCTGTACTTGGCGGAAAAGGCTAACGCACTATCCTGAGAGTATGCCGTCAGGGGATTTGGCGTCATCGAGTGCGGAAATATGGAGAGATTTTGCGGCATAGGAACCGCATCAGGAGACGGTGCAGTCTGGGACGCTTCCGGGGAGGACTCCGGGAAAACTAGCGTTATCAAAGCTAAATGATCGACATCCTTGGGAATCTGAGCCGAATCGAAACTTTGCCATTTCCACCCCGTGTTTGGGCCCACAATCACGCTCTTGCTCCCTTCAGCCAGCGAAGCCCAGTCCGCCTTCCTCACACTCCGCGTAGCATCGAAGAGACTGTCTCTAACCACGCCAACGTACGTTGTACTCGCTAATAAAGCCACCACACATATCGTGTGAATGGGATGTAAACATGCCACCTTGGACAAGAATTGGAGTACAGGCGTCACCGTCTTGTTGATTTTGGACGGAGGAACTGTCTGATCGCTCAGCTTCTCACCGCGAAAGCGGGAGGGCAAGAACGAGGATGCTATCATGATGATGATTCTATCGTTCAGACATTGAATGTAGAATCTGTAACTCAGTGAACAGTATGTGTCAGTAATGGTAGCGTGTATTGTGATCGTAGATTCATTTTGCGCCAATGCCCACGTGCACCTTATGTAGAGTTTTTAAATTGGCTATTCTTGAACCATGGATGGTGCTATTAATGGCAGCTGTCACATTGCTAGACAGGTTGACCAACACCCAAGGAGAAACTTGTTGGTGGTTGCATCAATGAGCTGCAACTGCAGCAAGCACGGACCAAATTGGGGAGAAGCTGTACCTGCTACTGGTAGTTGACCGGTTGACCTCTCAGCCGTTGTGGCGGGAACACAACAAGCCTGACTTGTGGGCGCGGAGTTGTCCGCCTTTTGCAGCGATACTCTGCAAGAGTTATGATGAATTTCTGTAATTTGTGTCCGTATAAATCGGGCGATGAGGGATTGCCCTGAGTGAAACGTGGCACGGTAATTCGAGAGAGGTGCGGCGGAGCATCCAATCAAGCAATGCGACGATTCGCAGGGCGCAGTTCTTCACCTCTCACTCGGGATGAGCGAGCATTCTGGGCGTGAATAAAGTTCGCGGGAGGCGGTGGGCGTTGACACAGACGATGCTGCTGTCGTAGCTAAGCTGTTACCAGAATGTGGCGCGCGAGTGTCACAACAGCTTGACTTTGTCGAGTCGCGGAACAGGAAGGACGGATGGATGAATCCTGTTTCGGTCACCGGCAAAGAGAAGATAGGTAATGGCAGGCAATGCAATCGTGAAAGGGCTAATGTCGTTGTCCGCGAAGTACCACAAAGATAAGGTTCAATAGGGCGGATGAGCTTTGACTGCCGAATTTTCCTTTGTGTCTTTACCGCCTGGTGAAAGTGCCAATCCCGTACGGGAGTCTCGCACTTGAGCCCCTGAGCTCCCGTTTTTTTTCTGCCGGCTATTAGCACTCACAACACCTACCGATATTTGAGGTGACATCAAGAACTTTTAATTTGGGTGGCAGATCACGGGTCACAGTTTGGCACCGGCGCCAGGTTCTGCTGGCGACACCTTCAGGTTCCCCGTTAAAAAACCCAGCCACAGCCCGTTGCTTGCACCATCCTTGCTACATTGGGACCAATATTTGAGCGATATCGCAGTTCAGGAAAGCGGTCAGGAAGCGGCTGGAATTCAAGGCGTCGTGACTGGTTAGAATCCCATCTCTGTCTCAGGGTACAAAGGGTATTGCCAAGCTACTGTGGTGGGAGGGCAAAATATTACACCCGCATACAGTACTTCATGCGGGCGCATGCGGGTCCGATAGCCCCACACTACAAAAAGATCTCTTTTTCTTTGAGCCTACGAGCCTATCAGTCTACCAGTCTACGAGGCAAGCATCACGGCATCACAGTAGTTGAAGGCTTTGGCAATTACTCCATTAAGCAGTTAGAAGCTATTCCTATTCTATTTATCCCTCATCGCTTGTGTATGCCGCTTGCCTGCCTCGTAGGCTAGTACTGTGGTGAGCTCCAAGACTCGTAGGCAAAAAGAAAAAAATAATTAATTTTCCTTGCGGGGCTGCCGGACCCCCACAAGACCGTATGCGGGTGTAATATTTTGCCCTCCCACCACAGTAACCTGTTCGGATTGCCTCTGTCAATGGAGAATACAGTTTTACGTCAGTGCTTTCCAATTCAATCATCACCACCAAATTTCCATCCTGGCCCCGCACACTGAAGCATGACTCTTGACTTATGAAGTAGGATCCGCCCTAATCCATACCTGTCTACTTCGTAGAGAAGAGCACTCAGTATTTCTTTACGTTTATCCTCACACTGTGGTGTTGTGTCTGGCTGCATACCTTCGTCTCTCCGAAAGAAGTTCCTCTGAAAGCACCTTACAGCACCTTTGAACCTGGCTCGCACCAGCAGACCACCAGAAAACAAAGGTGCAATACCTCCGTCTGTCCTAAAGTTTGTTCCAAAGTGCACTTTGAAATTTGGGGACCGTTCAACTGCCGCAGCGGGCCAGAAGGTTAGGAAGGACATCACGGCATTCGCAAGGCAGCATTCGGGAGCCAAGCCATGTAAAACACCCTACACAGGTTGGAAAAAATCGCCATAATGCCAGAAGTCCTACCGCTGAACGTGTGCTTGTCCTCCAGTATCGTTTTGCAGACTAGCTTTGTTTTCGTGTGTAATTTCCATACGGCCCTTGCTGAAAGGTGCGCAAAAGTGTGATTTTGGAACAAACTTTAGGACAAGACAGCGGTACATCTGAACATCAATTGAGGTGTCATGTTCTTCCAGGAAGTCAAGCTGCGGTCCCATACCGTCACCAGCACAGTAATAGAAGCAGTGTGGCACGCCATACTGTTCCGTATGGCCCATCTTAGGCAGAGTTTTGCCGGTCAAGCCTAACGAATTCCGATCATTGAAAAACTGCGCGGATTGCAGCTTGCATGTGTGTCGCACGTCCAACAGCATGTTAGACGATGCTGCTGCAGTTACTGCTGCTGCGTTGCATGCCATACTGGTACGCAAGTCCATCCTACAAGTACCTACACAGTATGATTGTTGAAGAAGCGGTGGGCAACTCCAACTTGGACACATCATACCAGACACTAGTGATGGTGAAAGTAAATCTTTCTCGACGAGGCAACCCCGGCATTCGGATTCCCCTTTACAGATGATACTGTAGATGGCTTGTCCCACGCAATGTTCGTTTTGTCTACATTGCAGCGTAGTGTGCCATTGTGATATCCGCTCAAGGAAACCGGACAGTAACCTGGTTGCGAATCATGAGGAAACTACTGTATTTTGATATGATCACGGGCGATACGGTACTGCGTTCGCCTGGCCTGGCCATCGTGAGAGAAATCTGACTTGTATACCACAATAGGCAGGAGGGCCAGGAAGCTCTAGGTGCGCCCTGGAATGTTTGATCCAACTTTACTGTTCAGAGCCCAACGTCCGTGCTACGTATCTATGCTAAGTAGAACTACAAATTGTCCTAAGCATGTTAAATCGAACGACATTCCACGCCAGTACCTATGCACAGCTACCTGAGAGTTCTTGCAAAAGCTCATTCGCAAGCCAGAATGAAATTAGATATATCCCTGGCATCTGTCAGTATCACTCCCGGTACCGGTCGGCGATAGAGTTCAGTTTCCAATTAGATCCTGGGCTCCGGGTTCAGGGGACCCGGAAGTAGCTTCCGAATGATGGCCCCGTTCGCTCGGGCCGAACTCATTACGTACTTTAGGCTATGCTGCTCCGTGATACCGAAGATTATCGATACCCACTTCTCGGGAGGACCGCGAGTCGCGATGTTATTTGGGCACCCAACATACCGCAAAGTGGGTAGGAGGTATCATGATGAACATGTTTGATGTTACCGACAGCTTAGTATCCCCTAGAACAACCCCATGTTTTCGTCCATCTTTCTACCACTATATTACCAGTTCTCAGCTGTGAAGAACGAGGTTGGCTATATTCGACGAAGAAAGCATGAATCTGTCAAGCGAATTCTTCCATTGAACAGAGGATCATTTGTGACAAGGGGGCCGTGAAGATCTTATCTCCACAATCAAAGATCATATGCTGATGTGCTCCAGAGGTCACACTACCGTAATTGTAGCAGAATCATTCAGACGCGATTTAGACCACCTCGACATGGTGAGAAGTCTCAGAATTGTACAATCCCATGAAAAGATTGTTCCATGTCTCAGGAAGGAGCGTCTGTACCAGTACCCGCCAGGCCTCGAACTGGCTTCTGGCCAGTCTAGGAGACATGACTACCCAGAACCCGATTCGAGGCCTGGTGGGTATGGTTATTCTGATTAAATCTATTCATGTAGCGCAGTACATCTCTCGTAAGTAGCTAATGGAGGGCATCCACACTTATCTACCTATTAGAGTTATCGAACTAACCGATATTAGTCGTGATAGAGCTCGCTGTAGGCCATGTGGTCTACTGAGACTTCAGGGTCCGGGTTTCCTAATCCTGTTACACTATGTCTTCGGGTCCGGGATCCGAACCCATGTAGGGATGCCCGGATTAGATCATAGATAGTACCGGTAGTTCGTTGGCTAGGAATGAGAGCGAGGCTTCGAGGGAATTAATTATGCATCTATCTCTCGCTATCGTTTAGCTTCAGCGCTAGACACTATGTAAGACGCATCATCCACGCAGCGTCTTCACTTTCCAGACTAATCACGCTGACACCTCCCTCCTTAGCCATCTGCTGCTGCTTCCATTTCTGCCAAGCTGCCGGATCAACAGGTCTGGTGCCCTCTTCGATGATGTACGTTTTGAAGCCTTCCTTTACCGCGTCAACCGCGCAATTTAGAACACAGTAATCAGCCGCCAGCCCGACCACAACAATCATCGTTATGCCCCCTTCTTTAAGCACTCTGGCAAGCCCCGAGTCGCAGACCCGTGGCTGCTCAAATGGATCGCAGAAAGGACTGTACATTTCCACTCGAGCATCAGTGCCTTTGGATATGATTTTGTCCAATTTTTCAACATCAAGCTCCGGGACCAGAACTGCACCAGGCGTTTTCTGCACACAATGAACTGGCCATAGGCGCGTCTCATAAGTTTCCTTGGGGTTGGATGGATTCTGGATCGTGATTTGATCCACAAATGGCTCTTTCCCCTTGTGGTTTGATGCGAAGGAGACGTGATTAGGAGGATGCCAATCTTTGGTTGCAATTTTGAGGGCGAACGGAAGGCTTAATAGTTTATTGACCGTGGGAGCGATATCACGGCCTTCAGCCACGGCTAGTGACCCAGTCTATCACCGATCAGTACAAAGTTCTCCGTGCTACAAGTGAGCTCTGACACTAAAGATTGAGTGACGTGAGCTAGTCAATTTGTACTCACAGGTGGGCAAAAGTCCTCCTGGAAATCGACTACGATGAGCGCTGATTTGGCGTGCGCCATGGTTCAATGGTGTGAGTGGTGATAAGTCTCCATGAGAGAGTGCTACAAAGTCTTGTCAATTGTGTACTGCCGCGCATCACAAGACCCCGCTTTTCCGCTTCGCGACATCGACTGGGAACCCCACCTATCTGCCCTTGCACTCTGCGTTCATGTCAACCGATGGTTGGCTACACAGTAGCATGAAGTTGAGGAGCCGAAGTTTTTCGGATGTAGTGCAACAGTCAACGGCCGTTATGTTTTGCTCTCAATTTATGTTTTGGGCCGTCCCTAGTCCAGCTAGAATACCCGATACTGTCATTCGACTATGTATCCCGATAGATGCATAAGATAACGGTTTCAGGGGGAAACGAGTGCTCGTGATGTGCTACGGCGAACTGCAAAACCGCCAAAAGATGCCTTCCCGGCTTGCACGAGCACTGGTTATAAAACATGATTCTGAGCTCACCCGGTAAGTTGTCGGGATTACTAGCCTAAGTGCTACTAAATATTCTCGGTTCATGCCACTGGGGGCTTTTCACCTAGATACACCACAGGGTTAGGGTTAGGTTCAGGGTTAAGCACCCGTGATATTCTATTAGCGGATTAGTAGCGGATTAAGGGCATATACACTGCCCCGCACAACTTGGATTCCCTAGCACTTGATATGTTTTACGACATCCACTGTTTCGCGTTCGGTAAAGTGGGATAAGGCGTATAGGCGTTCGTGCCATGAAAACATGGAAGGAGAGGGAAAAGGGGGACCGACGGTGGTTGTTTGGTGTGTAGCGTAGTACGATATAATGCCGCCTCGACAGTGCTGCTTGTGGTATTGCTTATAGCATCTCGCCCGGAGCGTCGGCAATTCTTAATGATGTCCATGGAATTCAGTTATGGCGAAGCGCATTGCTATCGCCCCAGTTCATATCCCAGTACACTATAGGACTGAGAGTTTGAACACACACATATGGCAGCTGTCGGAGCGAGCCATGTTTTCATAACCTCTATACCAGTATTCTAATGCCGGCATGAAGAGGAACACATCCAAACCCACAAGGACCACATGAAACCTGTACAATATCCAAGTGTACGGCTACTGCATCTTCGAGCGCCTCTTACCCCCTCCTTTTGCTTCGCCGGGACAGCTATCACCCCTGTACAAATTTCTAATATACATTTGCAACTATTTGTAGATAGCTTTCTCAGCTATCTGTGCGTCTGGTTTATCCTCGAAAAGTCATGTTCTAATAGCGGGAATACATTTTCCGCAACCTGCATGGCAGGTTGGCAGTTCATCATATCGAGCGAGGCGAGATGGATCCTGGGACTGAAGAAAAAAATACGTCCAAACAGTTTTTATCATATCACATGTGAGAGCTCTTTGAAAACCATAGAGGCATGGAAATTCGGTACAAAATATTTCACTAGGATGCAGGATCGTCGCGTCATGATCTATAACTGCTTCGGATGTTGACCTGATTCCCTCCAAACACACGCATACTCCATCGTATATTCTGACTGTTCTAACCTCCCCTGAGCCCCTTCAGTCATAAACAAAACTCTCACACACAATGCCCCTCTGTATGTACCGCCGACAACGCCTGGCTAGCTACGTGACGAAAAAAAGAAAAGAAAAAAGAAACTGTGCTGTTTAGACGTGAGCACCGACGCAAAGATTAGCGTTGATCAGCGAACCATTCGAGTCCCTGCCGCAATCCACTGGGCTTGAACTGGTGGATATGGTTTTGGATCCAGCTACATCCACCTCTGCACACAGGTCTGCATTAATCAGAGCTCCACTGGCATCACGACCACACGCCTCGCTGCCGCTACCTACAGGACTGGAGCTGGGGGAGCTTTCGTGTCCAGATCCGTTGGCGTTGTGGCCGCTACCGTTGGTTGCAGCGGGCGTCTCTTCCTCAGTGCATGTGGAAGTGGCAGCGCTTGGGACAGGCTTGTCCTTCCCATACTGAACAACCGGGGTGGGTTTGGCCGCGGGATATCCGGCGGGCGTGGTCGCTATGTAAGCAGTGGCGGCAGCAGCTTCCTCCTCGGTGCAAGTTGAAGTTTCCGCGGGGGCAACGCTATACTCGCTACCGGGTTCGGGTGTCGTGTTGGTGCTGTACGAGCGTCTCGCGGCCGGCGTCTTCTTGATGTCTCCGAAATGCATGTTGGGGAGGTTGCCCTCTCCTCGCTTGAGATTCACGACAGCGGTGGTATCAATATCAACAAGACCACCATGTTTGCCATGTCCATGATAGTTGCCTAGCCCTCGCTTCGAATTGATATCGGCGAGTGTGCCGGTTTCGACGAAAACGCCCCTGATGGCGTGGTGTGGCTCTCCACTTTGCTCTATGTTAACCCCAGCAAACACGCAGCTCTTTAGGAGATCTCCCGCCAAACCTAGACACTGGTTATTGGGGACGCGGCCACGGTGTGGAAGGGCCAAGGTCGAGGCCGCCAGCGTTGAAACGAGAATAGATCGCATTTTGTCAGATTAGAGAATTAGAGAATTAGGTATAGATATTAGGGTGATGAGGAGGATTAGACTCGGTAAAAGAGTGAGGCGAGTGAGTGACTAGGAGCTTTCAAGGTTGAATACTGGTCAGTTGGATGATGAGTGTAGACTTGCTCGCCAAATCCGCGGATGGAAGGAAATCAAGTCTTCTTATACTGGATTTCTCCCGTCACGGGAGTTATCATTCATAGAATTTGTCCCCGCAGGATCCCTGACATCCCCGATTTAACCTCCGGATAGTATCCATATCGCCTACAGTGTAGGTAACTTTTACTTGAAGGTGTTAGAGGCATTCATAACTTCAGCATCCCCTGACTGCATACGTACCGATATTACCCTGACCGCACGCTGTGCGCAACTAGTTAAACAAAAGGACTCCGCACCCTCAATATCGCATCTCCCACATTAGAGACTAGCGTGAGGTATGCCAAGGTCAATAGCCAAGCAACTGGCTAGTCATTCTGCCTTTGTTCCTTTTTCGCTGTAACGTGCCCATTTTGTACGAGCCACTTCTAAATCACTTGTATGTCTGTTTGCGCAATACAAAGCCATGTCACACCCGCTACTCTTAAGGTAGCCGGGCAATGTACTGTCGAGCGCCCACATCCTGCCCGCTATGAGATTCGACGGGGATGAGATACCTATCATATTGATACCTTACTCCATTTGAAGAACTACGACACAAAATCCTCTGCGTCAATCAAGGTAGTGAAAGTCTTGACTCCTGGATATTGACGACTCTCTTCATTGTACATGGGTCGACTGTTTGCAAAGGTCTATCGTATGGGTAGCCATATCGTTCAATATACAAAGTATTGATCATGCTCAAGATTCACTTTGAAATCGACGAAGCCATTGTTGATAGTCAAATAAAAATGCTCGTTCAGGACTGCCGCACCGGTACAGGTATGGACAAGAACTAGTTACTGGTATCCACCTGACAAGCCCGTTCGAAGCACTGAGCGATCGTCGATCTGGTCGCTGATCACCGTTGGCCTAACTTCGGTCATTCCCCTTAGGTTGTCACTCTATTAGTTAGCCGGGAATGCACGCTCCATATCGTACGTGCCTTTGCCGTATCTTCCGGATCGATCGTCAACACAACGATTCTACAGAACCGTCTGAGAAACTTGCACGTATCTTCCATCTCGAAGGCCGCCACTGAGACAATGAGCGGGATACGCAAACTGCAGGTGCAGTGCCTACAGCGCGTACAATCGCGTGAAAATGCGGCCTGTAGTTCTGCGCTCTCCTACACAGTAATGACTAGAAGCCAGTGCGTCCTTGTGGCATCTTGGTTCCCAATTTGGATACTGTCGATCATAGGTTCCAGACTTCCAGAACCGAGCCTTGAGGCTCGAGGTAAGCTCCGGCCTCGGTAATGACAATGCCGATCGCCTAGGCGGCCCGCCGGGTGAGTTTGGTGCTGGGTCGGATCGGCAGGTTTTATACCTTCAACGGAATTCACGCGTAGCCCACCCCCCGGACTTGCGAGATTCCGGAAGGCACGAACACGACCGGGCATCTTGAGAGAAAGCTGCAAATGACTTTCCTTCCTCTTTGTTAGAGTTGGTGGAGCTAAACGGGTACCATCTACCATAGGTAGCATGCTTACGTGAGCGGTGCTTGGTCGAGGCCAAGTGGACTCTACTGTGGGGAATGGTACATGGCAGAGCGGTGGAACGTGCACGCACGTGGATCTTGGATGTATTTTGCCCTGCTCAGGTGAGCAGGGCCTTTCCCTGTAATGTAACTGGTACACATCTCGGTGTGAGTAGAAATAACGTATACAACGAATATAAGGCGTTTTTGTTGGAAGTTGAGCCCGGCCTGGCCAGCGCGTTGTACCAGGACCGTACAGAAGCGGAGAAGCGGTCAGAGGGGTGGTACCCGGCGTGTTGGATGGGCTGTGTCTGTCTAGACGTAACAAATACTGTGGCTACAGGTGTAATTATTCCATCCCTGTCATGTGCTTGCAGGGATCCC
The DNA here is from genome assembly GCA_025802455.2 of Iodosphaeria phyllophila. Lineage (NCBI taxonomy): Eukaryota > Fungi > Ascomycota > Sordariomycetes > Amphisphaeriales > Iodosphaeriaceae > Iodosphaeria > Iodosphaeria phyllophila. Next base: position 22,701 of record JAOYMO020163288.1, read on the forward strand.
TACACCCCTGCACCACAAAGTAAAATTTCTCTTCCTACGCAATTATTACTAACGCCCTCACTGTCGTAGTAATGCTATAGCAACAAATGAAAAGGCTCTCTCTTATAATCACAAGCACATTGCAACCGGTCATCTTGCTTTAGTAAATATTGTACAACAATGAGGGCGTTGGCGATAATTACATAGGAAGAGAAATTTTACTTTGTGGTGCAGGGGTGTAGGGGCCCCTGCAAATTCACAACAGGGATGTAGTAATTACACCTGTAACCACGGTAGATCGCAAGTGCTTATACGATGTACGCAGGCTATTCAATCTTCACAAGGATAGCTCTCAAGTGTTGCATTCGAGCATCATGCTTCCAAGCCCGTGGGGCGCACCTTGGACGCTGCATATAAAGTATGAAATGGCAATTCTACTTGGCTTCCCGAAAATTAGATCGAAGTGATGATCCTAAACAGGAATGTCTCACGGTTTCATACAGCAAAGAGAGCTACCGATGCATGATCTGGCAGCATCAGCCATAAATGTTCCAATATCGGGAGTTCCATGGGGTTTCAGTATGGTCTTAGTAAGATCCGGACCGCATCATTACATGAGGGCGACGCGATCATGTTAACGAACAGGGGACCGGCAGCGAAATTCAATGTCCTTCGAGCAGCTCGCCTCCATTCTCAGATTGAGCTGCTAACAAGCTTTCGGGGTCGGCTCTCAAGATACTGTCTTAGCATTGAGTTCTCCGCAGGATGAGTTTTGATCTCAATCTGGAGCTGGCTAGTCCCGGACTCCGATGTGACGAGGTTGGCGGCTTGTCGTGGTCCCTCATCGATAAAGTCTCGGCTCTAGGTTTAGCTCCATTACTACCAATTGGCATGGCGGCGGTCAGGGTGAAGATGGCACCGAGAATAACAAGAGCCATGCGGTATAACATGGTGTCGCAAGACCGGTTGGAACCCGGAACTTTAGGAGAAGGAGATGATAGAGCTCGTGACTATGGTGACGCCATTGCCCCTCGGAGAGATAAGTGCGCGTTTTTGTGGACTGGATCTGGAGATAGCATTCCGACTTCTGTTCGCGATAGACAACGTAGAAAAGTGTACCGGTATCGGTAGCTAACAGTCAGTTGGGCATCCTAAGCCTGCGAAGTCGCTCGGTCTGGGGTATCAGTGACATTATCATGTACTCGACTGTTGGTAGATGTTGATGTAGGCGACCCGTCCCCCCGCCATGTTGCCCCATATGCGATTTGATTTCGGGGTTTAGAAACGCAACTATCAAAATTAACGTCTTCTCGCGTGGCAGGCAGCTTTGGACATGCAGCGGACGGTTCTGTACGGTACTCGAGATGCTTTTACCAATGATGCTTATCTACCTAGACTAGGCGTTTACGGAAGCTGTGGGCAAGTAATGCAAGTTCCGAACAAGTTCTGCCGAGGGCACATTCCTTAGGGACTGGCTGGTGAAGTTTGGACAAACAAGATTGATCAAATCATCATATTGCCCAAGTTGCACCATGATTTTGAGGCCTTATGACCTAGTGGTAGAAGAGTATCCGACAGAAAATGCGGGCGCTTCGGAGGGGAAAATGTGGCGCTAAGAAAACCAGTAATGCTCGAAATACACATTATCACAACCTGCTGACAAGTCAATTGACGAGGTGCACTGTCTGTCCATCATTATCATCACCACAAGACCACTTTACCACACATTATGATGCCTCGTACTAGTGTTGACTCATAGCATGTGATATGGAGATATCGCCGGCACCCCAAAGTTGAAGCTGTTCTCTGCCAAACCCCCGGAATTACAGATAATGAAGTAAAGGTCTATTTTATTAGAAATATTAACATACGGTAACTAAAAGAGGAAAAACGTTGTCATGCCTCCACAAGACGCTACAATTCAAAACTCCAACATGATTCTAGTAAGTTGGTTCCAAAAAACTACCTTAACCCTGACCCAACTTTCTGGTATGTGGCCGTCTCATACCAGGATTTCCAGCCCGAACATTGATCTTCTAGACCGGTTTGCTGGAGGTTACTGACCAATGCGGCCTGTTCCGATGCGCGTTCGACAAAGATGTTTCTGGAATGGAGTGGTTAGCCTTGGCTCGAATTGCACGATGTCCCAGAGAAAGTGAAATGACAAATAAGTGTTAGCAATCCACAACAACTCACCCGAGACCGCCGCTGACATGCCAAGCGATGTGGCAATGGAAGAGCCAAGCGCCTGGGTTATCAGCCCGGAATGCAAGGACCGTCCATCCAGATGCAGGTAACATCGTCACGTCCCGTCGTGTCGGATTATTCCCATTCAACGACGTCTTGTTTGATGCCAGGTCGAACGAGCCGTCTCCAGGAGCTGAAGTGCCAAGCACCATGAAGTTATGCCCATGGATATGCATGGGATGCGGGACAGGGTCGGCGTTTTCAACGACCCAGATTGACCACGAATCTTTGCCCTCGATCGACTTCACATTTCGATCTGCGGGAAAGGTATTTGTACCGTTGAGGATCGACAAGAGAATTGGTTTCTCCCAGGAGACGTCGAGAGACGAGGAGTCTACTTTCCAAACGACCGATGAGGTGCTCGTTCCGGAAACATTAAGCATGTTCGACTCAGGGGCCGCCCAGTTTTCGAGCGGCGCTGTGATGGAGCAGGTCGGCACGTATTCGATACTGTCCTGGCATTTCAAGTTGGTGGGCTGAACGCCTTGGCTTGTAGGCAAGGTCGTAGAAGATGCGCCTTCATACTGGATGATCGCGGCTGGGTATGGATTCTTGGAAGCTCCACACCGACTAGTTGTAAACACTGCCGCACCATCAGCATATACTCCAAAGAACCCCTTGGCGTGTTGAATAGGACTCACTAGTGACGTTCAACCAATAGTTGCCCACCGCTTGCGTCGCGTTGATGAGCACATCAGCCCGCTGACCAACACCAAGAAACAAGTTGTTCGTAGTGACAGGCTGGACAGGGACAAAATCCGTACTGACCACGGTCATGTCATGGTTTACGATAGAAACCTGGTAAGTATTTTCCACCGACGGACTATAAAGTGTTAGTAAAATTGTTGATCTCAAGACAGGCAAATTAACCGGGTTGACTTGCTTGATCAGACGCAGAAGATGGCTTTTGCCAGGTGTCAACTTCACTCTCGAGTATGCCCCCTCGCTGGGGTTGGCGGGGTTAATGTTCGTACCGTTGAACAGTATGTTGTCACTCGCAGGCGGCTGCGCAACATGCATCGTCTGAAGAAGAATGTTATCCGCCTGATCATAGTAATGATCGGAAATGGGGTAAGCGCCCAGGTCAATATCATAGTTGCCCTCGGGAGCTTTGACCACGATTGGCCCCCATATTCCGTCCGCGTATTGGACTGAGTAGTGTGAATGATACCAGCTGGTTCCATACTCGCTGGCTAAGAACTCGTACGAGCGAGATTTCCCTGGCCCCAGCGGACACTCTGTGATACCGTTGACGCCATCATGGACATTTGTGCCTTGCTGTTTCACACCATGCCAATGTATCGAGGTCCCATTGTTCGGCAGATAATTGTTGACATTGACTACAATGGTGTCACCGAAGTTTGCTGTGATTGTTGGACCGGGCAATTGCCCGTTTACAAGCATGACTTTCTTCTTCGTGACACCATCAGGGCCTTTCCAGTTGTCGATCTCGGTGATATTGAAATCATACTAGAAAAGTTAGTTGCGGCTTGGAAACCAGAGTAATACGTGGAATTCTAGACCTACTGTAACTGTTTTGCCCTTGGGGATTGCTCCGCAATTGGAGTCTGAGTTGGTATCCGAGGTGTCTCTCAAAACAACACTTTCTGGGGACCGCCGATCTATGGGTACACGAGATGCAGTAGTGGAACTAGCTATTAACAAAGCAGCAATACTGCCAAAGATGTGGTCGTGTTTCATTATTGGATCAGGCGGTTGAAAACGAATAAACGTCTGGGCCGATTGAGCGAAAACACTATCCAGGATCTGTCCTGTGATGACGAAAGCTAAGCAGATTCAGATATCAAACACCCAAACGAACTTAAGCAAGACCGGAAGAGCTCTTATGAAGTCTCTGCCTTCTCTCTCAAGCCTCAGAGAAAGCATTTCCATATTTTCCATAGGCAAAGTCGGAAAGTTATTTCAAGATTGACATCTTGTGGCAAGCCGAGTGATCGGGGGGCAGCGGCACCGACACAGTTGCGGTAAGTTGGGATTCTCCTGCACTTTGTGACATGTGTAATCCATTCCGATGACCAAGCGTGTTCACCCTATCCTTCAGCATGCAAGAAACTATTTACGGATGAGAGCCGAGGGTCGATAGGTATGTGCAGGAGTTAAAAGACGTGACGTCGACATCCGATGGCCTGCAATCCCGACATGTCTAAATCCTAGTGTGGCGTCCTAACGTGTAAGAGTATTCGAGGCTCAGGAAGTAATGGGAAACCGTGTTGTGAACTCAGTATCGATTTCTTGTCCTCACAAACCCCGAAATCGGCAGTAGCCTCTTGAAATAAGCTTCAAGCAGGCAGAGCGTAAAGTGTGTTTGCTGGACAGCGGTCTGAGCCCGTCGGCAGGATTTTGACAACCAGCACCGATTGAGCGATATCGCAGGGGGTCCAAGGGTTCTTTTCATAGTGACGGAGAGCGGCCCGCAGGCTAACGAAGGTGGCAAGGCGCGAGCATTGTTGTCGTCACCAATACTTGATGTAGATTTGGGCGGCTAGGTACATCACAGGATCGACTCGCGATAGTTCTAATTCTAGATTTTGACTTGACTAGAGTAGAAAGCTACTGACTCGAGTCAATCTGATGGGCGAAAAGGCCTTCGCAGACTTTGAATGCACGCCCGAGGACGTCTTCGAAGTTACGTTCCTGCTTGATATTGTCACACGGGACAGGGACGGTGGTTAATTCCGCTGTGGCTTTACGCTCAGTTGGTCGCGTTCGGAATTCGAAATATCTATCGTCGCGAACGCCGAAAATTTGCCAAGTCAAAGCCTAGGAGACCCGGCAATTGTCGGGTACGGCGTAACGATTGGACGGGACTCCGACAAGTCAATCATATCAAGCTCGTGTGACCGAAATTTCCGAAATTTCATCAAAGTTTCTCCAGCACTTCCTCACCCCCTCCAAAAAAAAATAATCACTAGTTACTTGGAATGTCCATGATTCACGGAGCGTATGGATGTCTATCTAGCCATGTTTAGTCTGAGGGGTATTCCTGAACGGGAATAGCAATGAATACGCAACGATATGTAGTTCAGGTTGGGCTTGAAACGGCCAGTTTAGCCTTCTACACTCGAGCTCTACTAGCGTGCCGATACCTACATACGCATAAGGGTAAGGGTATTTCCAAACTGATGTGGATTGGCATATGCCGAGAAGAGACATGGAATCTGGATAGGCCTTTCCGCACCACAAGAGAGTAAGGGGAATGATATGGCCGTCCTTGGTTTCCTATCGATGCCTCTCTTCTCTTTGTCACTTAGGATATTAACATTAATAATACTAAAGCAAACCAACCTCCATATTCGCTATCGTTGGAAGAGGTGGGATCACGCGAACCGTGGAAACTGCCCCCGCCCCTCCCCCCCTTTCTTTTGGATCTACAGGTCGGATGTACCGGTAGCAGCTCACCAGGGGCTCCATGCCTCTCTGCTCGCTTTTCTATCGAAGTGTGCATACCGCCAATCATACAAACCACGCAATAACCCTAAGAGCAACCGACGGCACGCCACAGAGCAGTACTGTGTTGGCTAAACCAAATTCGTCTCAATTACTGCAAGACAGCTCTACATCAATTCCTATGCACATTTCGGGTGCGTGCTCCGTAACGCCGAACAGATGACGCATGGATCTTGAAGTGATACTCGGCAAGTCGGACACATTCTATGTGTACCGCTCGCTAGAGAAGGGCTTAACTGTCAACGAGATGCTAGAGCGAGCACCTGATATTAGTCATGGAGCAATGCGTGATGTCTGGCTAGTAGAATTTACCTCTTGCATCTCACGCTCAACTGTGAAATCTATGCGGTAACACGCACAGAGAGAATGGCATAGCAATTGCTCGGCGGTAGATTATTGGAGTTACTACTTACCACTCAATATACTCACCCACATAAGTATTTGCTGGAAAACCACATCGAATGTAGATATCGATATGGGCTCAAAAAGAACCCAATGGGAGATTCTGATGCGCTTCGGAAAACAACATGCTCGTATCTATCCGAGACTCACACGATGGTAAGTCATGAGGGTAATTATCTATGAAGATTGAAAACGGCAAGGGGCAACCAGTCAAGATATCGACATGCCTTTCATTGCCAGCCACAAAAACGGGATTTCGTGCCTCCAGCAGCCCAAAATCTTCATCAGCTCCCGAAACGGCCACGCACACCATGCTTGAAGTCCTGCAGCCTGTCCCTCCCTGGTCTGAACAAGGATCATGTCATGCAGGTGCTCTGCAGGACATATCTCCGAAAGAGCTTTAAAAAGGAGTGACGCGTGCACAGTAGCGTCAGTGAGGTCCTTGAGATTTGATCACTATTGTTATACCTATGGACAATAGTCGTTGGTACCCAACCGTAGTGCTCCAGATATGATGTGTTACTATCGAACCGCGCCAAGCCTATACATGCGTAAAAATGCCGGTTCCTGGCGGCTTATGCCGAGATAGCGCATGGAGTTATGGTCCTGAGAATTACAAGCTGACAGGAGTGAGGTCTCGGTTCGCAATTAGACCGACTCGATAAAGCGGAGTATTCATCCCGGTGTAGCGATCAAACCAGGCCATACAGATCAAACCAGGCCATACATGCCGTAGACCACGGTTCCGTGACCCATCGATAGCCATCCGACAACAAGTGTAATTGCCCTGTATCACCAACCCCACTGCGTCCTTCTCGCGCTGCGAAATCAATGAGGAATTCCCTTGTCGTAGATTCTTCCCTAATTTCCCCCAAGACCCATCAAACACACGCTTATATACAGATCCTGAACATCCCATCAAGTACAGTACCCTACCAACGCTATACGCAAAACATCCTCCCCCCGCTCAGACAAACCCCCGCTTACCCAGTCTTCCCCATACCACGTTTATACACCTCGAGCGCCCTAAGCCTCGCAGCCTTATGTTCCACAATCATCTTCGGATAGCCCCTCGCACCGACCTTGGATCCCGCACCGCGCCCATATGGATCATGGACCTCCTTCGCGCTGCAACCTTTCAGCTCGGGGACCCACTTCCGGATGTATTCGCCCTGGGGATCGAACTTTTCCGACTGCAAGATGGGGTTGAAGACGCGGAAATAGGGCTGCGGGTCTGCGCCCACGGAGGCGCTGAAGCCCCAGCCGCCGTTGTTGGAGGCGACGTCGCCGTCGATCAGGTTCAGCATGAAGTAGCGCTCGCCGAGGCGCCAGTCGAGGAGCAGGTCTTTGGCCAGGAAGCTGGCGACGATCATGCGGCAGCGATTGTGCATCTAGGGAGAGGTTTTGGGTGTGGTTAGTTCGACGTGCAAATGTTTTAAGTTTTGATTAAAATTGGTAAGGACAGAAAAAAGATACTGCTTACATAGCCTGTATTGAGCATTTGTCTCATGGCCGCGTCGACGATGGGGTAGCCTGTGTTTCCGGTCTGCCAAGCCTTGAGACTCTGCTCGTCGTACGACCATTCGATGTTCGCGTAGGCGGGTTTAAAAGGCTTGTTCATACTAAACCGCTTCAGTCAGCCAAAACCCACACTCAGCATCAAACTGCTCTTGCAAACCACGCAACCTACCAAACATATGGCCAACCGACCATAATATGTTTATAAAAGTCCCGCCACGCCACCTCGCTAATCCACACCTTCACTCCATCCGCCCCGCCATCCAAGCTCTTCGTTTTGTTGCGATCCCGCGCCATCTTAACCGCCGTGCGCGCACTCAGAGTCCCCGCCGCCAAATGCACCGAAAGACTGGACGTCGCCGCGTCAATCGGAATGTTGCGCTTCTCGTGGTACTTATTTATCCGCTCCTTGCAGAACTTCTCCAGCCGCGCCATCGCTTCGTGCTCGCCCGGCGGCCACAGTGCTCGTAGGCTATCCGCGGTTTCAGGACTCAAGGCCTTGTTTTCCGGAACGGGCGGGATCGGGGCGTCGAAGAGATCTGCGTAGGTTTTACGTGCTAGAGCTGGGTTGCGGGCGGGGACGTCGAAGAGCGTTAGTAGCTCGGGGTTCGCACGGATATGGGCCATCCATGCATGATACCAGGGCGTATAAACGGCATACTGCTTCCCGCTGCCGCTCCGCAGCGCTCCGGGGGGCACGACACAGGTATCGTGGACAACCTGCAAATCTATCCCTCGGTCCGCACATGCTCTCACCAACCTCGCCTCCCGGCGCAACTCATCAACCTCGTACTCCATGTTCGCGTAGATGTGGCTCGCGTGCCACTTCTTAGCCAGTTCCAGAACTCGCCCAGGCAAATCCTTCCGTTTCTCGACCGTGGCAACACAAAGCGGGATATCCAGAGTCGCCAGATCCCGCTGCAACACGTGCAGAGTGCGCATCGTAAAATCCACTCTGACAGGGGCTGTCAGATGGGCCTCCCAGTCCTGCGGGCTAACGACGTACAGCCCGACCAAGGGAACGCCCGCCTGTTTTGCTTTTTCACTCGCCATCCACAGCGCCCGGTTATCGCGGGTGCGGAGATCGCTCTTAAACCAGTGGACGACGGCATCTTTAACAGCGACTTTTCTTCGGACTGTAGCAGTATCTTTCAGAGCGGAGAGCAGCGTCTCGATGGGGCGCGGGATCACTTCGTTGGTGTAGGCCTCGGCGCGCGCGTTGCTCATCTCGAGGGGGTAGAATTGCGGCATGCCTATGCCGTGTTTTGCTATGTCGGCCGCAAAGTGGTGTTTTTCCTGGAGAGAGGGCGTGGGCGTTGAAGGCTCTTCGCTGCCATGGGAGTCGCTTGATTCGAGCTTGATTTTCTTCTTTTTGTCGGCTTCATGGTTGCTGGTTGGAGATGCGGACGGTTTCCGCTTGTGGGCGGCTCGAGAAGGCATGGTTTTGTGGGCAAATGGTCGGGGGAGCAATGGTTTCAGGTAGATTTTGTTCACTCCATTTCAAATAGAAACAGTGCTATAATGTCAGTACTCGCGAAGTAATCATCCACAGCGCAATCAAGTCACAAAACGAGCGCAAACGCGGAATCTTGGGCTGCAGGCACGCAAAGCCAATGTCAACAACTCAGAATACTCTAAGGAAGAAGCGCAATGGATCAATTACATTTCATTGTGTGTCGCAAAGAAAACCTTGAAAAGAAAAAATCCAAGTTCCCTTGTCTCCTCAGCTGCTACAGCACTGGGCTCGATGGCTCTGGCATGATCTTAATTCCGTCATCGAGTTGAGTCTTGCGATCGGATTCGACAGTCGCAGGCGATCGCCTCAAGGATATCGGCGCTAGATCTCTTCCGGACTAGCGCCAGTTGCCTGTTTCGGCATTCTAGCGTTGCGGACTGCTTACTCATCGCATGCATGGGGCGTGCCATACGGTTTCAAAGTACGGAACATAACTAGCAAGATGCTTGTGCAGGATTAAGGTTAGGGTTAAGGCCATGATCCCCAGACCCAGGTAGCTGAGTGTGCTGCACTGGTATCATCTATCCCCTAGATTGCGGATGAACTTCGGAAACCTATATCTCAGTGTCCTAAAGTCTATCCTCAAAGGGATATTTCTGTGTATCGTCCCCTCATATGCGGCTGGAAAAAGAAGTCAAGTGATTGAAGACGTGGACCAGATCAGTTGCTCACAAACATTCAACAGAAGCAAGGAGCGATCCTCGACGGCCAGTGAGGCTGCTCTCAGTCCCAGATAAGACGACTGATCTGCAGGGAGCAATCTAATATCAGCGAATACACTTCATTACAGAACAGGGAAGCATACATCTGTATCAGCGCGAACAAACAGTTTCATGAGACATGAACGAGCATCCAACCCTATCTCCATACTTCCGAAAGTCTACAGGCAAAGCACTCCCAAATTCTGATCATGCTCTGCCCATAGACTTCCAGAAGAAGGGTGATGGAAAACGCATTAGAACATCGGAAGACTACACAGCAAAATATCCCACAATCTTCACGAATCACAACAAGACACCACAGTTCCAAATGTCCGACCCGTATCTGTACCATGACGAGCAACTCGAGCATCACAGCTTTTTCAAGGCCAGTTCCTCCTCCCTCATCGTCAAAACGAGGATAAAATCATCAATCTGCGGCACGGGAAACTGTCCAAGCAGTTCCAGCGTCCTCGCTTCGAACGCCCGTCCACGACAACCACGGGGTGCCATGTGGATTAGTGGGGGAGCACGAGGACACGTTTCTAGCCGGGAAGGGGAAAGGAGTTTTTTCACGTTTCCCGTTAGGGAAAGATTCGTATAGCGTTTCGTGGGGACATTCATGGAGCAGAAGTGCATCAGTTGGGCGGGATTGGAGTTTTGGAAGTTTTGGAATTTATGATTCTTGTGTTCCCTGGAACAAAACAGACAGATAGTATGATGGTCGTGATGTAGAGGCCGTTCAGCCGTCGCGACTACCAAGCGTCACCCATCCGTCCATCCGAGATCCCAAACCTTTCCTTCCCGTCTGACCGATCCAGCGAACCTGCCAGAATGTCAGCACACTCCTCTCCAGTCCCATTCCCACTCCCCCGGGATCTCACTCGCTCACTCACCCAGCCCACCACAACTCTACTTCTGCGCGCTCCACACCCCCTTGGACAGCCCGTCGCGCTGCGACAGCCGGTTCAGCGAGTCGTCGCTCTCGGCCATGGAGCGCACGTAGCCGCAAAGCGCATAAGTGTGGGACTCGCCCTGGACGGCGCGGCCGTTCTCGTCGACCTTGGCGACGGAGATCTGCACCGAGGCGTGGTCTTCGGCTTTGATGAGGCGGTTGGTCGCGGAGCATTTGCGGGGGACGTCTAAAGGAAGTGAAATTAGCGTTATGCGGTGAATTAGGCACTTGAAGAGCGAGGGAGATGGGGAGGTTGCGGTGGAATTGGATTTGGACGTGGACTGCGTGAAGGGGGGGGGGGGGGGGGGGG
>JAOYMO020164216.1:0-33784 GCA_025802455.2 Iodosphaeria phyllophila
AACTATTGTCCCCATGTCATAAATCAGCTCCGATTACGAACCATTTCCCCAGACAGTGCACAATCGTACAGCTCCCTGCCCCAGCAAGGGACCAGACTCCCCCATCCCCGGACAAACGTTGGTGGCTCATGGAGCGGGTGCCCCAGACTTGCTTCCTGCTCAGACCACCGCGGAGCGCGCGTATCATGTCATGCCCCTGGAGGCGGAAGGATCCTAAAAATAAGTTTCAGATTGAATCTAGTAAAGGGACGGGCCACCTCCAGCTGTTCTCCATGGTAATTTACTCCGCAATGATGTTATAGGTGTGAGCTTGGATCGCCAGGGATAGTATTGGGTTCTGCTTCTATCTCTATCTCTCCCCTTCATTACCCTATTTCTCTCGCGAAGGATCAAGCACTTGCATCTGGCGCGTCAAGGAGGGGGGCAGAGCAAGGCTATGACGAGAGGTGAAAATAAAAATAAATTGATGAAGCATGGTGGAAGCGAGATTGGGCTTCATGTGCTGGGAAAACCTACTCAACTGTAATTGTGACGGCAGCATGGGAGCTTGCGAAGCGATGCAACGTCATTGCAGCCACATGGGGCCCTTGAATCGAACGGGATACCAGATTGTCCGCTGCTAGTCGTGAGCCAATGAGCCGTTAGGGTATCGGTTTTATTTGCTTTTTTTTTTTTCCTTCCCTCCCTTGCCATCCCGGGGTCTTACTCTCGTGGTCGGCTCGGCGAGACGTCGGATGGACGGGCGGGAGAGACGGAGCCCAAAGCCGGACAGATCCGGGAAAAAATCAGCCTGGACTTCGTGGCGGTTTCTGTGCTCCAGGGTTCTTAGCCAAGATGACTTGATTGTCCCATGGGGGGCAGCAACCCAAGCCGATACAACCCATTTCGGAATCCACGCTTTGGGGGTCGTGAATGTGGTCTTCTTCAATCGACGTAGTGCCTCACTTGTCCGAAAGTCTGTCTAGAAAGACACAGCTCCCACATTGTTGTTCTTGGACAGACTTTCGGGGAGCCGGGGCCATTGCCACCGGGTCTCAGTTCATCGGCAACGAGGTTCCTCTGCCCGCGCTAGGAAACTGACCAACCAGAGGACACAGCGCATGCGTTCTACGGGACCATCCGCTCGAATATCATATCCATGCGTGCCCCAGCATCTCGGCTTTTGTGCTACCCACTGTCATGAAGGGGCACAAGAGAGGGGAGACAGGCTACCCAAATAGACTGAGACTGGGCGGCATAAGCTCTGCCTAGGTTCGCCGAAGTATCCCCATGGCTGTGACAATGTAGCAAGATGCCAGCGAGACCAAGCTTTTAGTACAACACAGACAGCCTGGGATTTATGTGGCAGTTTGCCGAAAGCGTCCAATACCGCATTTCTGCCCCAGACAAATCGACACGGACCATCTGACCCCCGCGGTTTCCAACATCACACAACCGTCGTTCATGGTCCAGCTTGACCAGAATCGGAGTGGGATCGGTACTAGGAATGACATGCTTCTCTGCGCTTTGTCTCACAGCCTCTGCCGCCAGTTTACTGTCCAGGATATACAAAGGCTACATGCATGGTGAAGCTGGCGCTCCCCTGGCTTCACACTACGACCAAAGAAGGCAGAAGCTGTATTTCGGGGCGTGTTCGAAGGCTTCCGAAGGGGAGAATCACTTGGTCCGTGTCGATTTGTCTCGGGCAGAAATGCGGTAGCCCCAAGCTTCTACTGTGTAACCAGCCAATTTCCACGTGGGTTCAATAACCATGTGTCCGCAGCGGCAATTTGTTTCCGTGTATTCCGGGGAAGCAGGAAGAAAGCTAGTCCTGTCCATACCAGGGGGAGGATGTAACCAAGACGAGGGCCCTCCCGGGCATACACACACAGTACGGACATCTGAACACATTTTCGGAATATTGTGGCTGCTTACCACGGTTGTTCACGGTACCGGTACGTCCCGGGCCGGCTGATATCGTATCCGTTGGAACTTGTCGCAATATGGATGGGCTTGCCTTCGCTCCTGGAGATAGGCGAGAAGTCAATGCTGGCTGGGGCTATCCCAGTAATCGGTTTCCTGAGGATCGGTCGTTTAGAAAACGACGAGAACGTAGACCCATAGGTATTTTTCCAGTACAGCCTAGAATCGTCCTGTTTGAAGAAATCCAGAGGGGGATAGCAACTATCTGACTCGGATTGTTCCCTATATGCTCTAGTCGCTATCAGCTATGACCCATTCTCGCCACCCACCCATCCAGAAACCGAGCAATTATCCTGTGCTACAAAACGTGTTCTGTTCGGGATTTGGACGAAGTAGAAAAACGTCTCACGGTATGATCGGTAGCTGCGTGCCAACCTTGTATTGAGCAGCACCAACAAGCATGGATCCCTTGATTTTCTACTCCCCCAAGGTGTAAAGAGGCGTCGGAAGATGGACTGGGGGTTGAAGAAAAGGGTCAATGCGCTCACTCTTCGTTATCTTCATGTACCGGTGGGTACGGACGTTTCCGATGAATTCATCTTATCTATTGCCGGATTTGTTGTTCATCTAATCAGCTGAAAAATTATTGTCGTATTATGAGTCTGGTTAGTGAGGAGAAGGATGTGGGAATTTCCGTAGATAAGCCTCTCGATATGGTCGCAAAGTCAAGTATGGAGGCGTCTGACACTTTATGCGGAGCAAGGAATAGTCCTCGTCTTTGATACTACCCGCTGTCGACTTAATCAAATGTAGTAGCTGCTCGACGAAAAATTAGGAGTATCGCTTGCTAGCCACATCATATGAGAAGATAACACGTGGTTGTATGACGATACATCAGGAACTTTTCTGGCTCCATCGTGGCGGCGTCCTCCTGTCCCAGCCGGAGATCCATGTATATGGGTTCAGGAAATACAAGAATGTGAGGCGGAATTGTTTGCACCATCATCCCATAGTATGCTGTACCCAGTCCGGGTAACTTGTCGTGAGAATACGTAAGAATCGAACCCTCCGCGAAATCTGAGTGTTCCAACCGCCATAAACCTGCTCATGCCTTCCATCCTCATTCTTTCCGTTTTCTGCTGCATGCTTGTAGTCCTGGTCCTAGTTTTGAGCTCGGCGTTACCCGCTAAAGCCCCCCAGTCTCGATTTTTCAGCGTTTGCTTCCAAGAGTTGCGGTCCCATTGGTGGATAATACGATAATGGCTTGTTGCTTCGTGCAAAGGCTGGACTAGTTGGTGTGCGCTCAGGTTGTTTGCTGAGGTATCACGTTACACATAATTCTTGCCTAATACAACTGGGAAAATTCGCATGCTTAGGAGGACGCCCCCCCTGAGTCGTTACCTTCACTCTCACCTAGGAAAGGGCAAGGCAGCTTTTTTGTCCACCGGTGGATGATTGTCCTGCGACGAGCTGAGCAATCCATCCCTTCTCAAGAATTGCTGCCCCACGAATCGGTATTTCACTGTATATCATTGCCCGTAATGTCCCATGGTCCTAGCTGGTGTTACACAAGAAACACTGCAAGCAGACGAATACAGGGCCTGCCCTTTCCCTTCTCAGACAGAAGAACGGGTTGAGTACCCACTGGGTAAAATTTCTCTAAGTGCCGGACTACTTTAGGCAAATTGGGCATTTTTGATAGGATGGTGGTCGACTTCTGGGGCACTTGCAGAAGAAGGCTTGGAATGGCGCGTTGGAGAAACGCGCAACGCAGCTCAGAGCCCGAGAACGTGGGGGTCCGTTGACCTTGCCGCGCGATATGCAAGGTAGCGTAATAATCCTACCTGTCTCAGGTCTGTAGTGTGATAGAGGAATATGACACTACAGTACAGATATTGTGGCCGGCGAAGATTGCAGAAGGGGGGGGGAACCGGATGTGACTTGGAATTTCGACTCATGCATGCCTTCCCTTCTCCTGACCATCTCGTCAGTTGGGCTTGACATAGGTTTTAGGGCTAGTGACTTCGGTAATACTGTTGGGAAAAAGGGGGGTGGGGGCTAAGCGAGCCCCTAACCCCAAGTAAAATATTCACGCATTGGAGTATCAACCGATTCCCTCATAGTGAATTTAGCGATCCTACGCCCAGTGGTGATGGATTGACTCACTGTAACTCGCACCTTCGCCCACAAATTAGCACTCACCATTAGTTCTTATGACGTCGTCAATACGCAGATAGTTGAGGTTTGGACTTTGATAACATCCAACTTCCTTTTCTGTAAATTCCCAATTGAGGCCACGCTGCAGGAAACAGCCGTCTCACGTGTGCGGAAAGGGGCTTCCTGGTCACTGATGGGTCAATGCGGTGCAACATGCCGGCCGGTTGGGCGAAATACATTGAGACACACAATGGACAGGATGGGGAGAACCACAGCAATCCAAGGAAATTGTATTAAGTAAAACCCCTCGACAAATAATTAGATGTTTAAAGGATTCAAAATTTTGTTGCATTTTTCATTTTATCCAATTCCACGGAACTGCTGTGGTTTCCCCCATCCGTTGAAACCCTCTTTGAGGTCACTGTTCCGGAGCTTTCATGGGTACGGTCGAACTCGCAACTGGCTCGCTCCCACCCAATCCCAGCGTCGGAAGTGGTCATCACTCCAGTGTCCTAATAGTTTTCGCCCAATCACACGGGAATACGCAAGATGCTCAAAGAGGAAGTGCTCTAGTCCCAGCTCCACGAACGGAACCGACTCTGAACAACTTCAATTAGCTTCCCACAGGCTCATCGCGGACTCCTTTGTGATAGCCGCGTAGGTACCGTACAGGAGCTATCAGCAAGACAGAGGAAAATAGAGCGACGGTAGGTTTGTTTCCAGGTAACATCGCGCTTGCAGAGCTGCAACATCACACGTCGTGAGCGTTTCTACTTGGAACGTGCCTCCAAAACATTCATGGCAGTTCTTTATTGCCTCGCCTATGGGACTTGATATTTGCGACGTTCTCGTCATCGGATGTAGAGAACAAATTCTAGACTTGCCGTCTTTACGGTAGCAGTGTGGCAAAGACACGATGGGCTGCCGGTGGTAGTTTCCTTGCAGTTTCCCGCTTCCAGCCGGTATGTCGTGATGGTGATGGAACTAGTCCTAAGCAAACGGCGCGTGCCGAGACGTCGTTCCGCCGCCTTTTCCCAACTTGAATCAGTCTATGCTGAGGGTGTGTTTGATTGCGAACAGCTGAGCCAGGGCGTCTACTGTGGTCTCCGGCGTAAGTTGAATTCATGCATGAAGTATTGGCAGGGGCTACGCGCCATCACGCGCTGTGCGATTTTGCTGTGTGAGAAGGAGACCGCGCGTTCCGGTTTGGGGCAGATACTGTGGTATGTGGTGGTGAGTAAAAAAAAGCACATTTCCCGTCTTTAGCTGTAATCATTTGCAAAATTTCAAATTGCAGCTGGACTCAAAACCAGCCAAACCAGGGCGATAGTGCGGCTTTCCAGACGGGGAAGGGCCAACAACATTCAAATAATAATACTAAATTCTCTTCCCAATGTGTTTCAGCAGTCAACTTCCTCTATACCCTTCTAGAGGACTTAGAACGCCACCAAAACATGCCAATAATAGCTACGATTCTAGTACTAGACAGGTTCTTTATGACTTTTTTTTCTTTTTGAAAAACCTCTCACAGGAGGTTTTGGTGATGTGTTTAGACCCTTGCTGCCCACCCCAACGGCCACCCGTGCCGACTGCCGGTGGTCAACTAGAGTCCATCAGTACAATGAAGGGCCAATTCGATCGCAGCTAGTCAATTCCCACCAAAGTGCCCGACGTCAGGGTTGAACAATTGTCAGCCAACCGAGCCAATTGGAAACATCTCAGTAGAGAGCCAAGCAGTAATTTGCTCGAATTGCAACATAGTTAAACCGTATGGAATTCAAATGAAGCCAGCGCAAGCTGCAATCGGCTGAATTGGGCCGTGCTCACTAAACCAGTGGAAACGTTGGTGGGAAGGACCTTCGATTCAACTTCATCCTAATAGAACTTATTGCAACTTTTCTTAGCTACATGCAAGTTTAACACAGTTCGGCTGCGTTGTAACTCAAACAAATCACACCTTGATTTTCTACTTAGATGTTTCCAATTGACTCAGTTGGATAACGATTGTTCTGCCTTACAATCGGGCTTTTCGGTAGGAATTAGCCAGCTGTGATTGAATACCGGCCCCTCATTTGTATATAGTGTCTTTTGGCATATCTAGCAACATTCCTATTGGCTACTAGAGGGCCACTTGTGACTCTTGACTGCAACACGAAGGGAAAAAGTCAGCGACTTTTGGCTCTGATCCTGACCTTATTCCCCCGAGCTTATCCGCTCAGTTTTTCGCAACCAAACACACCCTAACTTCGGAGGTATTGATGCAGGCTGTACTATCTCCGCCGGCATGGAAACATCTAGATTATGTTTCTGGAGAGGTTTTCTGGGTCTCTACTGGTACAGCAGGTAGTCAAGATATGCTGGTGTTGAGTCGAGCGATACCCACTCGAGCATTTCACCAGCAGAATCCATGTTCAACACTGGGGAATTGTTGCATTGACACGATGATTGATCAGGGGAGCAAGTACGGAGGTATCGAGAAGATCACTGAGCACGGTCTGCTTGCTCGACCATTGTTGCATTGAGGGTGTGACGTGGGGGTGTATCGTCTCTTTTCCATCATCAATACGTTCTCCATTCAAAATGGATCGCACCTCCGTTCCTCAGCCAGTGGGGTGGTCCAATTCCGTCGGTCTGTCACGAGGCTCGCAAATTCGCCAAACGTGCATGTCCAGCTGCCAATGGAACCGTTGACGGTTGAACAATGGGAGTCGGTCTAGGATCTAAGGATGGGCGGATCCAAGAACGAACCCCCACGTTCTTGAGACGCTAAGGTTAGTAGAAATTTTCGTACGGTAAGCAATGCAAGCAAAGTACATATCGGTACCAGTACAAGTCTTCAGTCCCATTTCGTTGACCCCCGTGCGATGAGGGTTTTCTTGATGAAGGGGACGGAAGCGAGGGGCTGGGTTTCATGGGTTGCGCAATTGGCCAACGTAGTTTCGAGCCTGTAAGCCAATGTTTTCTTCTCCGGCGCTCCACGACATTACAGGCAGAAATGGCCACCCTTCGTTGCAAAATAATTACTATGCCCTTATTTTGACTGCATTCGTGGGTCGGAAATTTTGGGCCCGCGCCATGACACCGCTGGCCGCGGCACAGAACTGATTGACGGCCTGGAGGGAGTCTTTGGTACCTTGATGTGAGTGCTGCTTGTGCATGCCAGGGACCATATTTGCTTGTTTCACTGCATCTTCGTCTGCACGGCCGTCAAGCTGAAAAACGACACTGGAAAATTGAGGATGATGGAATGCGTCAAGGTTGGGGGCGGCTGGAAAAATTGGAGATTCGCCTTGACAGGAGAATCTCTAGTCCGTTCAAGCATGGGCACCAAGACCTAGAGCAAGTGGGCCCAGCCAACTCATCATTCCCAGCTGATGGAGACGAGCAATTAGCGATTGATTATTTTCATCCTCGAGCGCGCGGAACTTTTCAGAGACGAACTCATCAACGGGTTTATGGTGGCTTAGTGGGGGTTAGCTCGGCATTAGCAAAGGAAGTAGGACTTAAGGTTTATAGAAATAATTTCCAACACTCCCCAATAAATGATACATATCAAAAGAAACCAGCGACGGGCAATGAAACACAGATGCGTACGAAGAGGACCACTACCGGTAACAAAGCTGTGATCTTTCCATCAGGACCTTGAGCGAGCCTCTCTTACGGTAGTTCAGCCGCTGTGTAGCGCACGCAACGCAGCTGGTACAAGCGTACTGCCCCCCTGGCCCAGGTACAAGCGGGTCATCCTGGACCTTCTTCCTCGATTTCATCCGGCGTAATTATTTTCATGGAAGCTTTGGAATATTTCTAGCCGCTCTTCAGACCCGCCAACCTGGCCTGCTTTTTACCGCGTGCTGCAGAGCACGACCCTGTTACAGTAGACCGCACCTCACCGCACGGAATGCCTTGCCTGTCGATCTCGCCTGGCGTTTGGTTCAGGGTGTCGGCTTTACTGCCGCGGCTGCCACCTACCTGGTAGACCGAATGGGAGGTGGAGAGGTAATTAGGTACTCTTCGGGGGTCACGTAGATATAAAGGTCGTTCCCGGCATTGACAAGTACCCTCATCCTGCCACTGCGTCATGGCTCAAGAACTCTTATTGCTTGATATATTCAACTTGGTTATCCTCCCTTCTCGTTCCTCTTGTGTCCCCAACGTAAGCTGTTGTGTTCCCATCCCTGGAATTCATTCGTCGTTCAGGAGCCCAGTTACACATTTGGCCAATTGGTCGCCACTACTGTTGTAACACAGCAACAACGATCCATGATACGCAGCGGAATTCACTTCCGGAGTTTGCAACAAATTATAGGAGAAAGGGGAGCACACTTGGCAGGTGAAAGCTACGAGCCACCTCATCGCCCGACTTAAGGTGCTGTCTCACGGGAGCGCTAGGAGTAACCCGGCTGTCCGGACTTGTAGTGACACGGTATCACCAAACTCTAAAACCGCAGATCGTGCCTGCTGGCAGTTCACATATATTTTTCAAAGCGGTACCCACTGAGAGTAGCCCATCATGCTATCTTACAACGCACCCCTTTCGGCCACCAACCAGGCTTCCATGATGCCTGTGGCTACAGAATCCAAACGACGAACGACCACAATGTCATCACGTATTCCGGAGATGACGTCGGCCGGTCATCCGTCTCGATCCAAACATCACCATATCTGGCTTTTAACGGGTCCAGCTGGATGTGGAAAGAGCACAGTTGCTGAGCATCTGTCATCGACGCTCGAATTACCATTCATTGAAGGCGATCAGGTAAATTTCCTCTCATGCTAGCTCTACATTCGTAACGGTCAAAGAATCGCAGACATCATTAACATGCATTGCATAGTTTCATCCCCAATCCAATATTGACAAGATGGCAAATGGGATTCCTCTCACGGACGCTGATCGGTGGGATTGGCTGACCATCCTCCGAGAAGAGGCTCTGCGCCAACTTGCAGCTGGTGCCGAGGGAGTTGTGGTGACTTGCTCAGCGCTGAAGAGGAAATATCGCGATGTGATCCGAGTAGCTCCCTACTACTCGCAAAACGTATTGCTGCACTTCATCTATCTCCACGCCCCAGAGGAGGTTCTGTTCGAGCGCGTCGGTCGACGCAAGGGTCATTACATGAGCGCCGAAATGGTACATAGTCAATTCAGCATTCTGGAACCGCCCACAACTGAGGAGACCGATGTCATCAGTGTCGACGTCAGTACATCGATGGAGGAAGTGCAAAGAGACGCACTGGCAAAGGTGTTGCACAAGATCGATGAAACGTCATAAACTATTGGGTCCGCGTGAGCTTCCTGTGCTCATGCATATTACGCATTCATCATTCGAACCTCGAGCCCATTACCAACAAAATCACCCTTGTATTTCGCCAAATCCTAGGACGCTCGGGTTGCCGATTACAGGGGCGGAGCCGACATCGCCGTTCGTCTGAGTCAGCTGAGTGGGTCACCTTGTCCGGTCTTCATGACACCGACATTTGATATTAACGCGCTCCAGGGTTGCGACTTTGATTGCTGTTTATTGCGCCTCTCTTCATAAAAATTCTTTTCGAGGTACAGGGTCTGGGTTCCCACGACCGGAAATGGGGGTCACGGAGTTACGACTGGATGGGAAAGGGAAATTGGAGGGGCAGGCGCCTTATCCTCGTGAGTTTCAAGGCAGTATCGGATAGCATGGAAAACATGGATGGCTATTTGCATTCAGGAACACACAAGGCGTTGATGGCTAGAGCATACGGAACCTAGAAATCCCCGGCGCGGGACGGATTATAGCATCATGATAACCCTTTGCTTTTCTACTTGCCATACTCAATCTAACTTCGCTTCGGCCGAGGCGACCCGTGAAACCTGACGCTACATGTGATACGTGAAATTGTTCGCCAGATGGTCTCGTCACCCCATTGCATGATTCAATCTTCGCAGCCCTGTGCTCCATACCAAGCAGCGACTTCGACATTTCCCTGCTTTTGCGGTGTCAATTCTAGGGATCACCCCAAAACTGCTGATGAGTCTTGGGTATTCATTTCACCAATCGTGGTCCTTACTGGTATCAGGCCCTGGTATCAGAGCGCGGCACGGTACACAGTCCCCGGCCCACCCCGCAAAGCTGGGAATAGGTAGCGACTTTGGTGGATCTTACGTGCCAAGTGGGCCCAGGGGAATCGAGCTCAGCTGATCTGTTCACTGCAAGAACCATGCAAACACACTGCAACGCCCTACCAAGGGAACCTCTGATAGCGACTAGTATCGTAGCAGGTTCATGGACACGACGAGGCCCATGCCTTCAACTCCGCAACTTGAGGAGAGGCTATGCCATTAAATGGGTATCCCAGATGATGCGGGGTATTCTGACCTCAGATGGTTAACCTAGCATCACGGAGAATATCGACGTCAGTGATTTAGCGGTCAGCTCCCCCTTCTCCTAGCCCGAGCCTGCGGATCCCTCCTAGTCATTACGTTGTGTTAGTAGGTGAAACGAGTCCCAGGCATCTTGGCTCTCGGGTGCTATTTACGGACCTCGGGTCGGGTTTTCAGTTTTGCTGCGGAGGTATGTGATCGTGAGAATGGATTTGTAGAGTCATACCAAGATTATGACGTTTAGCCTTGTTTCCCGAGAGAGAGATAGACTTCATTAAGGCATCAGTAGAAGGCCGCGGAGATCGAGAACCAATTGATTGCCACCATTTGGCTTTTAAAGGAGAGCCCGTATCTTAGGCTCACTACATTTGAATACATATGCTATCGAAAATATGCAGGCTACGATAACAACAAGATGGAACTGATCACACCACCTTCAGACGCGCCTGTCAAATCGTCAGGCACCCTCCTGAATGACAGAATATCACCGATGCGGTGAACCGCGTTGCGGGGTGGCGGCGGGGTGGCGGCCGGTTCACGGCTGTCTCCAGTATCACATGGTCCGGGTGCTCCAGCGGACCCGACGGATTATGGCCGGATTGGCGAATGCCAACGGCTGCTGCCGCGCCATCCCAGCTTTCCCACCCCGGACGGTGCGGTACCTGGCGTGATTCGTTCAAGAGCACACATTGATGGGAGGAGGAAACGCTGATGGCTGCCCATGCTCGAAAAATGGCATGTGCCTTGTTTCCCGAGACAGGGTTCGTCAATATATGTACACAGTACTGTACGTAGCTTGCTGCTCCCACTGCAGCTCCTCATCACGTTGCAACGCTGCCGGTTGCTGATTTGTTACTTTAGCCTCCAATAGATATCGTCGGATGAAGCAACTGGCACAAAAAGTAGCAACATGACTACCGTATTCTCCCCTTTACAACACCGAACCTAACGAGCGGTTGAGACGCGGCTCGCCTCGGTTGACGCGATTTCGCCCTTTTTATCCGACCTGAAGTGGTGTGACACAGTGCATCACATCGAAAATATTGCTCAACTTCTCAAAAGTCATTGCGGCTCTGAGCTGAGTAACGGCGGGAACTCGTAGTATCTCTCCCGGCCGCTGGTCAGCATTCGATGGGTGTATCTCCTAAGGGACTACAGTAGATAGGGATGTTCGATTTTAGCTAGACAATTCCACACGTTACTGCGTGTACCATACTTGTGCTCATGACGCTAAACATCGCGCTACCGGTAAGTTACCAGCTTTTTGCAGCGCTCTACTTCGTTCCGAAACAAAAAAGCTGGTCGCAATCGAGCACCCTTATGTGGTCTTTTGGGCGAAACTGTACATATCTTACCTAAGCACGAGAGAATACTGATCAGTTTTTTTTGTCGCTTTTCGATAAATCTACGAGGGTGGGCTAAACGGTTCGTTCAATCATCGGAAATGGCTGAAAATAGTAATCCGTGCGGGTGGGTTTGATCTAGTGCCAAGCAAGTAATTAATCCTAGGTATACGAATTCATAGGACCCGCAATGACAGGCTCGCGAGAAGGACCAGTTCATACCTGCCCAACGACTACCGGTATCAGTTTTCAGCTAAGTCACATAAATCCCAGTATAAGTCTAGCGTTAAAAACCTCATAAATTTCATTGTACGAGCCATGCATGCCAGGCAAATCCTTGAGCCATGGGTCACTCCTGGCTGCCGCTTGACATATGCAAACGCTATGTCTACTTCGCAGGTTATAGTGTAGCTCCGTTCACAGACTTTTCATTCTCGGACCCCTACAGCTGACCGGGAAAAGTTTTCCCCTTGTGCTTACTGAGTGCCGAATGCAAAGATCCAGTCAATGCTTCAGTGATCTGCCCGACATGCATGGTTCGCTTTGGAAGGTTCTTCACACGAAATGTGGATCTGGGAACTATTCTGAGGCCCATAGAATACACTATATGTATCTAGCTGACAGTCGTGATGGATGCTTGGATCCGGGCGACAGGCGAAAGGCGACGGGCCTGCAATGGGTGAGCATTGATAGTCCCCTAGTAGGCCCTGTGAGCCTCACCGGTGGGAGATTTCCAAGCCAAAGGCCTGATTCGGACGACACTGCGTACGCCCGGGAAAAGGGGAATGACTTGTCAGATTCAAGGCTCCTCTGGTACCAGTTCATCCTTGTATAGCTTAAAGGGCCAGGATGGGAGAGACAGACGAGCTAATACAGGCTAGCTATGCTAAATGACAAGGAATCCACTAGCACAAGACCTTTGATCATGTTGATATCCATACCCCTGCTCCGCGTGAGCTGGTCATTGCTCATAATACTCGATGTATCGCCTATACACAATTCTAGAAGGTCCCAATTTCGTGTCCTCCTGCTTCCGTGACTCTTTTCGGTTGCTGAATTAAGGTGTTGGTGTCAGTAGAAGGTAGTAGGTGCGATATTTGCCAGGCCTACGGCTGTGCTTGTGATCGCCGAGTAGCTCCGAGATGCCCACTTGAAGCAAAAGTGGACACGAAAGCCGGATTATAGAACAGGAAGAAGGGGCTCTTTTCCATATTCTTATAACGATGTACAGAAGCTCTCATGTTTGGATAATCCAGGTACGCCGCCTATTTGTATTCCGAGGTGACGGGTGATCTCTTAACGGCCTCGTGCACCAGCAAAGACGACGAATATCCCCAATAACATTGCTACCGATCGATTTGTAAGCCCTAAAATCCCGAAGTTATGAAGCGAGGTCTTTCAATCGATAATCGTTTCAATCCCGTGAGTCTCTTCCATCAGAATCGACCCGTAATCTGACTTGATGTATGGCAATCATAGTGCTTCGAAAACATGCCCTCAATTTACGTGCTATGTATATGTAGTGCTATTGTGGTAGCTGCACAGAATTAGGTGTGCCTAGCTTGCTTGAGGTTGCGTTCGATTCAATGTTCACCTAAGACTACGGAAAGTCTTGGGCAATCTATCACAGAAGCCGGCTTAACATTCCTCCCGGTAACCAGGGGCTGTGTTGTATGATGGCTTGGACGATAAACGATGAAGATGTGGGAGTAAATGCTAATTTTGAGGGTCCGTCTCTTCTAGTCCTTCACTATTGGCAGGCTGCATGAGTTGAAGGGGGGATGCTCTGGGAAGGGGTCAGATATGTATTTACTGGCAACATTGAGAATGGCTCTGTGTGCTGTACCTGTGCATGGTGAAGCAAGCTGTTTTATTATGTTCTCATTCTACTTGGACGCAATCCCAGTTCGATAATCAATCTACTGGAGTGGGGTAGGGGGGGTTTTCGAAAAGATCAGAATGATCTAATATTTTCCTATGATCGCACTATTCGCCAAGCCACAAATTTCCTTGATTTGCCACACAGCCAAGATCTCCACGACGACAGCATAGTCTCAGTTCCAGGAAACCTTCCAGATACCAAGACCGTCTGTCTACTCTCACGCCACAAGACAAGCCCCCTAACCTTACGACGCATGCAGGATGCTGGTGACGGCTGAGGAACGGCTCGCAAGCACTTAACGGCGAACACCAACCGAAAACAAGCGAACAATCCACCCCCGCAACTTAATCTGAACCAACCCTTACAGCCGAATACGCTCGCCGGTCGCCAGGAACTGGAAATAGACGGTAGTAAAGGCAACCCCATCTTTCCCCGGTGCAACCACGGTTCCTTCCGGTCTGGATTTCCCGGGGGGTGCAGGGGGCAACCAGCCCCCCTCTTTTGCGACGTTAAGATGGTAGCATTCTCCGCCCTCGAAGCGCATGCCGATGTGTAGAAATTAGTGACGGTGGCCTGGCCGGGGATGACAGGAAGAGGCGTGTTTGTCTTGGTGTGGCGTCTCGGGTGGGCTACACGGTATGCGAACGATTGAGAATGGATACTGCCATGGCGTAGGTAAAGGTAGGATAGGCTCTAACTGCTCTTGAGACAAATTTGTGCTTGGATGCTGGGAGAGGAGAGATGATTGGGTAACCATAGTGTGGGTGTCCATTTGGCAATGTATGTAAGCCCTTGAGGAAGTTTGGCGAACCTCAGGGATAAAGATCTCTACATCTCTGGTGTTTGTACTGCGTACTATCGACTTAATCATTTGGTACGAACTTGCGTATCGAAATTTTGTACTGTATTTTGAACCCTAATGTTTCAGAATTTTCGCGAGAGGACAGGTTTCGATGCGGGCTTATGTTTCCAGTCCCATTTATCAGTTCCTCCGTTTTTCTGGAAGCCTGTTAACAGTCGGAACCAATGTTTCCTGGAAGCTGCCCATCTAACGCATGTTTTTTCTTTTGAAAGGAGATGGTGTCATCATGAGGTGGCCTGTTTTTGTTTTATTGAGGCTATTCGGGCCAGGTTGAGAGTCACAGACCACCATTTAATAACGCCAACATGACCACAGCCGACCTTGATTCTCCCATGGATACTCAACGTAAATACCGTCAGCTGCGTATAAACCATGCTCGACCGAGGAGCCAGAGGGGGAAAATCAAACCAAAGCAAGACACTATAGACAAGAAGGCCATGGTTCTCGAGGTCCAGGGCTACAAGATCCGCGGACGTCACACAAGGCAAACTCCGAGATCAATTACAAGAGCGTGTTATTGACGTTGCATCGTGGCAGGGATTAAGTCAATACACCTGCTTCTGAACTACCCAGGCAATAGACCGGCCTTTTGCCGTGCGCCAAATTGCAGGCGCTTCCCAGGTAGACATTAAGCCCCCACGCAAATTTGAAAAGAATTAATGATGAAGTCAAAGTATAGATACTTCAAAATAGGTTCCGATTAGCTATTCGCGTGCGCTGCATTAAAATTTGATGTCGCTGCTCAGGATGTTCATGTAATCGTGCTGAGATCACCCATCTTCGCTACATCCTGCACGTCCATCCGCCCACGGGTACAATGACACTGGAAACACCACTAAAAATCTCAACCTTGGAAACTCAAAGAAAATATGCACTATGATTGTGAAACTTGATCTCGATAGACATGAGCTCATATTTATCCTACATCTTTCTTAAAAGAAATGCTTTGGCATCCTTGCAAGACATGAGTAGCGTGTTCCCCATCCGGTGAGCTGACCGAGGTAATACCGGATGTGTAAAAATTGCACTTTTCACTTGGCCCTTCACATCACACTTCGCATCGCTATTTCACAGAGTCTGGACGATGATTTTAGATTATGCAAATCGGTAAATCATGAGCGAGCCGAGAAAAAAGAAACCAAAAAAACCATGAAATTGGCCTCGAAATCTTTTCAATCATATCAGTACAGTCTGCTGCTGACACCATGATAAGGGGCATTTTGGTGCAAAAGACTGGTCCTCTGGGGGCCTGGTTTAGACGCGGGGTGGTTGACTTACCACTCTAGGAGATGCATTGCGAGAGACTATCATATTTGCCTGCCTCGTACTGTAGAATCCAGTCCAATAATGTAATTTGAGATACATGCACTGCGTAAGATACACTTGATGGAGGCTGACACACGAACATAGAACTGCATGTGAATGTCAGTCTAGAAGCTTTGTGCATTGCCCTTTCTCCTTCTCAGAAAAGAGAAGCAAAAAGCAAACTTAATACCCCCAGCTTCTTACATGTGTACACTGTACCGTGTTTTATTCCATGCACGCTATGGAGCTGGTCTACTACAGCATGTATCTCAACCATGTCCGCATATGCCATAAGCTAGATGGTCACACAGATACATACTGCTGTCGTACGGAGAGCAGGAACCACCACAACGGTGCATACAAAGTTGCCTCGTTTGTGGAAAGTATGTACTATAAGTACTGTATACTCTCTATTGCATCCAGATGCATTGGCTGGGTATCCCTGGAAAAGCGAGCGTGGCACTTGCCGCACATGCCTATCCTTCAACAAAATAAAATCAAGTGCCGTGTCTAGCCTATCAAGTGGCTGGCGACATTCCTATATCTGACTGCATACATACTGTACGGCCACCACTTGAAAGCAAACTTGGAGCCCAGGTCGCCAGAACTGCGGCCGAAGATATCCGAGTTACATGCCCAACACAGGTGATCGAATGTCAAGCAGGCCAGGGACCGAGACTCAGGATCGAAGGTTCGCCGCGATGTGGCTGCCCTTAAACAGAAGTTGGTTTGGTTCGGTTGGCAATCCCCTCTGACTTTACCGCCGTCTTTCCGTAAATTTGTCGAACGCACCTTTGCGCATCTTTCAAATCAGCTCTACTGAGCCCCGGATACCGATACGGGCAAAAGCCCTGCTTCGTCCAAGTAGGGTGTCGTGAAATCATAATGGATTGAAATGCTCTATGGAGAAGCTAGACTACATGTTGAGTTGGTTTCCCATGATCTCGATCAACATAGGAAAGGTAGAAGGGTTGACATCATGACCGCACCACTGGACCTGCTGATATCAAAGGTGCGCATCAGCTGCACTTTTTAGACAAACTTTTGAAGTAGAGTCTCCGACCGTGTTTTCCCCGTTGATGTAACTCTGTATTGCGGCGTTATTTCTCTTTTCGGCCTTGCGTTTGAAATTACCGGTACCCATGAAAACTTTGTTGCCCACCTGCATGCAATTTGGCCGCGGGCAGGCAAAAGGGTTGATGCAGCCGTCGAGGCGACCATCCAAAATGAGGCTGTCCAGGTACAACATTGCCTCCGTGTGTTCGAAGGTGACGCCCCAACAACTACCCGGTTCGCAAGGGTACTTTCTATGATTGTACTGAGGATTGAACTTCGCACACATGGAGGCAATAGACAACCTTAATACAGCACACCATTCCTGCCCCCAATACTACCTCTATACTGACCCGCCAAGGCCCTCAATCCCTGACTCCCTCCCTCCACAACCTTCATCCAGACTCCAGTTATGCAACAAAGGTGATGATCAACCCCCTTCGCTATCGCATTTGCTGTTGTTTTTTTCCCAGGGCAAGAGAATAATACTATGCAGATTTCGCGAAAAGAATCATTTACCACGTCTTACCCTGCAGCCTCATGCGTGTTACGCAACCTATCGCAACGGAATCTGTGACCGACTTTTGGGATCGTGATTCTATATGATGGTTGCTGAGAAGCACTAGTGTCAGCAATAGAGGACTGTGCGGTAGTGTGATGGTCTCGAAGAGGATCGAAGGGCACACTTGCTGCAAGCAGATGCGACGCTTCCGCCAAAGCAAACGCCACAACACCGGTACTATGGTTGAGATGGGTCAGACAATTCTTTTTCGAGTAATACGCATAGTAGATTATTCTTTTTGCGAAATCTGCATGGTACTATTATTTTGCTCTTTTTTATCATCCCCCCCTTGGTCGGTTCAGGGTTTGTCTTCTTTTGCTACCGCAGATACATCAACATGAGGTCAGGGCGCTCGATAAATTGACGCACGACCTCGGCGGCCCGGGCCATGGTCGCCCCATCAATGACGCGGTGGTCGGCGCTCCAGCTGAAGTTGGCCATTTGGCGGCGGACGATCCTGTCCGCGTGTCTGTTCCCAGTACCAATACTCCTGCTATCTCTAGGATTCTCATCACTACCACCACCACCACCACTAGCGTTATGATAATAATCACCCCCATCTGGGGTGCTGGCAAAACCGGGGACCTCTCTGACGCGCCCGACGCCCAATATGGCAACCTCGCGATCCACAATGACGGGCCCCACGCATCCGCCGCCAATATTACCAATGTTGGAGACGGTGATGGTCCCGGCGGCCAAATCCTGGAGCGCGAGCCGTCCCGCGGCTGCGAGTCCTTGCAGCCGCTTGAGCTCCGCGGCGATCGAGACCAGGCTGCGGGCGGCCACATTGCGGACGACGGGGACCAGGAGCCCCGAGGGGGTGTCCATGGCGATGCCGATGTTATGTAAGCTGCGTTGTACCAGGGCAGGCTTCTGGACATCCTGGTTTTGACCGCTGCCGAGTTCGACGCGGGCGTTCAGGATCGGATATTGGTTCAATGCTAGTGAGACGGCTTTGACGATGAAGGGCAGGTAGGAGAGCTTGGTGACCGGGGTGTCTTGACCGGCGGTAGTGGAGGAACCCGAGGCAAGTACGTGGTTCATATGGCGCCGAATTTGGTACAACCGAGAGAAATCGACTTCGTCCGTGTAGAGGAAGTGCGGTATGGCGAGAGAGCGCGTCATGGTCTTGAACATCTGGTTTTGGATATTGGTAAGTGGGACCACCTTCTCAACCTGTGTCGCTGTGTCGGCCAGAGCTGCCTCCGCCTCCATCCCCTGCTGGTGAGGCATCCCTGGTGCTGGTTTTGATGTTTTTGTTTTTCGTTGCTCGAAAAATCTGTGAACGTCTTCCTTCATCACCCTCCCACCTTTCCCTGTTCCTTCCACGTCGGTAATCTCTATATTCAGTTCTTTCAGCAGATGCCGTACTGCAGGCGTGGCCAGCGATGCGTATGGCCCGTTCGGTTGTTTTGACCTGGTGTTATCACTCCTATCTATCTTGCCTTGTTCTTGTTGATCCCCACTTCCACCAACAGCAGAACCATCTGCCTTCTTTTCCCCACCATCCGACGTCTTTCCCGTCTTGGGATCCGCCGTAGCATTTGCGGCGGGAGCCGTTAAGGCATCCAAATCCTTCTTCTTGGCGTCACCCTGGATATCGATATCGACGAAGGGCCGGCCGACCTTGGCCATCTCGCCGGCATCGTAGTGCAGCTTCTTGACGACGCCGGCGAAGCGGCTGGTGATCTCGACCGAGGCCTTGTCGCTCTGGACTTCGCAGAGCGGGGAGAACTCCTCGACACGGGCTTCGGGCTGGACGAACCATTGGATGATTTCGCATTCTACTATGCCTGTTTTTTTTTCAAAAGCCGAGAATGAGAGACACTTGATTTAGCTTCTAATACTATGCTGGTTGGTATCAATGGGGGATGATGTATTGAGGCAGGGGTTACGGAAAGCGTGAGAACATACCCTCGCCGATATCGGCTAGTAAGACGGGCTTCACGATTTGTAGCGGTAGACTGGTATGGAAAGATCGTGAAGATGATGCTATTGGACTAATTGTAGACGGTGGTCTTGAATTTATCATCATCATCTTGTAGAAGATTGCCCCGTCATCTCGTCGAGCTCGGTGTCGGTGTCGAGCAAGAGCAGGCCATTGGCGACGGAGAATCCGTGCGCCTCGCTGGCAAAACATCTTCCTATATATCAAAACAAAACAGTTCTATTGGAGTATCAAGGATGAAGAGCGAGGAACATCGTGAGGAGCGCAGATTTCCCTTTTTGTTGCTCCACCGCTCAGCGCTGTTGGTCATGATCAGGCGGACGATGACAGCGCGGCAGCGGCTTAACTGCCAACATATGGCGAAGATAGCCGGTGTTAGCCGCGGGCCGGCGAACCTTCATTGGGAGGTCTGTACAGGCAGCATGAAAATCGTGCGATAATCACCGTATTATGTAATTACACCGTAACTGCAGCTCCTTACGCCGAGGAGAGCAGACAACAAAAAGTTTCGCAAATAAATGCCCCGCGATCACCTTGAATTACGCCCAAATTGCCCCATATCGCGTCCTTGCGACGGTATCTCTCCCCCAGCTCGATGTTGGCCGCCGCATCTCTCGCGCGACAGTCTAGATTTTCATATCTTCCCTACCAATGGCGTAGCTTCAGCAGCACATGCGGGCGACTCGCCGAGCAAACCGCAACGAAGGAAGCTCCGGCCTCGCCCTCCACATTAGCCGCGGCGGCTAAACCTCCTCCATCTCCGGTAAAGACGGCCCAGAAACCTGTTCCGCCTCCGCCGCTTCCGCACGCACCGAGATCGTACGGCAAGCGCGTGGAGACGTTCACACCAGAGCCGCTTAGCCGACCGATCGGGCTGCCGTATGCGCCGGAGGCAGGACAGAACACAGGGACGGACACGCGGAGTCTGAAGCAGCGACGGGCGGATTTTGTGGATATCCAGAAACATGCCCAGCGACGGGAGTATTTGTGAGTTAAACTCTACTGCTTAATAGCGCATTGCAACGACTGTCCATCCATCCGTCCATCCGTTTCACTCATCACTGGTCCCCCACTTATTATTATCATTACTTAGAACGCACCAAATATCCCGCCCCTACTTCCGTGAATGGACCAACTTGAATCTCCACCAGGGCAAGACCTTCTTCGCTCCCCCCCGCCCCTTCAGAGCCGACCTCTCCCTCTACTTTCCCAACATCCACGGCCGCACCGCTTCTGACATCGACGACGGCTCTCCTTTCGACACCACCCCCGTCCTCACCGACCGCGTCTCCATCGTCAGCGTCTTCAGCGGCCGGTGGGCCGAGGACCAAACCGCCAGCTTCGTGTCGTCTGCCGCGAACCCGGAATTGGCAAAGCTGGTGGAGCGACATGCTGACGTAGCGCAGCATGTTAGGGTGAACTACGAGCCGAGCAGGCTGAAGGCGCTGCTGGTGCGGATGTTTCTGGGCGGTATCCGAAAGACCCTGAAGACACCCGAGGAGTGGAGGCGATACTTTGTGATACGGACGGAGTTCTCGCACGAGATTCGCGAGGCTGTGGGATTGCTGAACAGTAAAGTCGGTTATGTGTATTTGGTCGATGGCGAGTGTCGGATTCGGTGGGCTGGGAGTGCGGTAGCGGTAGAGGAGGAGAAAAAGGGGTTGGTGGCGGCGGCGCAGAGGTTGTTGAAGGAGAGAGGTGTGGAGGTGGAGAAGTAGAGTGAAGTGGAGAGGGAATATCTGGATAGACGGATATACATAAAAGGCTCTTATAAAAATGATACCCCGTTTTCTCTCCTCTTGAAAGATTGATGCCAATGCCTTCGGCGTGGGACATGAGCGAGCGAGTGAAAATACTGGTGCTTTTTCGCTGTAAGGAAGAAATACCTTGCGTCATCTCGCCGCATAGTCTACGTATGAAAACCCGAAACCCTAACCATACCGGTAATAGTCCATTCCCACTTCAACTCCAGCTCCAGAGCGCCTTGCGAAAAAAAGCCAAATCAAGCTGTACCCATCCCCACGTGACGTCCAAAAAAAAAAAAAAAAAAAAAAACGCAAACCCCAGTACAACACCACTCGCCTTCACAAAAACCAAAAGAACAACAAAAAGCAAAAAGCAATAAACCCCCCCATAATAAATCCATCCCTCCTCTTCCGTGACGAAATCTTCCCAATCAGCGTATTCACCCCGGGAACTTGGCTCGCGGCCAGCGTGATCCTCCGACTGATATTGGCCAGGGTCTCGCGCTGCACGGCGAAGCTCTCCTGGGTGGCATAGGCCTGGGACAGGACGCTGTCGACGACATTGTGGCTGTTGTCGATGCGCCGGCGCTCGTCCAGCATGTACTCGGCCTCGGGGGCCTCGGGGTTGCTGGCGCGGTAGGCGTCGATGTCGGAGCGCACGTTGGTGAGCAGGTGGGCGCGGTCGCGGGCTTCGGAGAGCTGCGATTTGAGGCGCGATAGGTCGCGGTGGTGCTCAGCTAGCTTTTCGCGGAGCAAAGATAGGTTGTTTTGTTTTAGCGCCGACGAGGTCAGGGCGGCTTCCGAGTCCAGGAGGCGGGCCAGTTGGGCGATGACGGTTTCGCGCTGAGGAGGTTTAGTCAATGGTTTTTGATGGCAAGAAAAGGGGGGGAGGGAGGTAATGGAGAACGGCTGTACCTTGCCCAATAATTCTTGTAGCTTGGCCTCGGTCTTCTTTTCGTCGTCGGTTGGCTTGGCTGGTATGTTGGATACGGTGGCATATTGTGAGTACGTGTGGAATAACGTTTCAGTCTAACAGATCCCAGTATGTCGTCAGCACCATGTCCATCTTCCTATTACTCCATTCGTCCATAGCCACCCTTGATGCCGTACTTGTGACTCCAAACTCCTCGCTTGCTGCCGCAACTGCGCCCAGCCTTGATTCCCCATCGCGGACGCCATTGTAATCTGAGAACTCCTGACGATTCGAGCGCGTCTTCATGCGTATCAATCGCCAGAACTAGTTGTAGTATGAGGGCCCGCCTGCCCACGTTGGCCTTGCCCCTTATATGTTGCTTGAAGTCGAACTCCGTCAGCAGCCACAGCTGGACTTAAGGAACGCGCGTCTCAGTAAGGCGCTGATGCGATGAATCTCGTTTCGATCGAAGGCAGTATTTCCGTATGACGTGCGAGCCGCTCCTCAACAATAAGAATTTTCTCCTTGATATAATATTGCTTGAACCTAAATCCCGTCCTTTCAAACAGTGTTGCAACTTCGTGAGTCACATGGCCTCCTTCACTGCGAGCCCGTACTTCTGGCAGTAACATCCCGCGTCACAGTCACAAATGTCAGATTTGTCACGGGCCCCATTGCCGAAGTTTGACAGGCCGTGCCTTCCCCACCAAGCACGGTGCAGGGGCACGAAACAAAACGTGCCGTACTGCCAGACTGCAGCGTGCCTGCGCGTGCTGCACTGTGCATCCCGCCTCTGTTCCCAGTCCCATCGGACTTAACTTCTTCCAAAATCCGTCCTTCTAGCACGGACCATTCTCTCTGCGCCACACCACCACAGCACACAGCACAGCATCACACCAAAGCCACATGCACATGTGGGACAAAGAGCCAAGATGCACTCCAACCGGGGTTCTCGCCTGAACCGACAACTTCAGCGGTCCTTAGGCATTACTAGAATTCTTGCCTATGCCGAACTCTCCCAGATTGCTCTGGATAACAACATTGACGTGCCGGTAAGTCATCATTTTTTTCCCTTTCTCCCCCTCCTCCAATCTTCCTCCTGTCTGCGGCATCGCTCCACCCACGCGCCACGCGCCACAGACTCCACCACAACGAGGCAGGGCAGGTACAGTTGGCGGCGGCAGCAGCAACAGCTGGTCTCAGTGTCCTCCTCCCCACAGTGTGGCGCCCCACTCGCACACCATGCGAAAAGAATTTACCCGCACGGAAAAACTCCCCACCCCTAGCTGCCCACCAACCCTAACCACCGAGAGAGCCTGCTGTTGAGACAGCTGCGAAATACTAAATTTTCTTTTTTTGAACTTACCGGCAGAACGAATCGTCAATTGTCCCATCCAAACGTTTCGGCCATCCTGAGCAGTTCACTGAGCGCCGTCGCGAATTGAAGGATTTCCTCGAGAAAGGCACTTCCATCGGATCTCGTCAGCGTACCAATACTTTGCGAAACAATGGTGAGTTGTGTCTGTCCTAAGCCCGTGATGATATGCCCATCTTCGCTCTCGTCAACATCATCACGTATCGCCTACTCCGCTACTCCGCTATTACGCTACTTCGCTGCGCTACGCTCGTCGATGATGCTCGCACCCGAGACGAATTGATCGATAAATACTCGAGCGCCCGATTACTTTGCCTTACATTGCCGATGGTTGATGGGATGGTTGGGCGACTGGGCTTATTGCCTTTGAAATTGGACAAGATGAAGATTGGAGAACTGACGTATACTTTAATACATCGCAGTCAACCGGCAAGGTCAAGACGGGGTCTCTGTGGAGCAAGTCCAAGGAAGACTTGATGAAGCAGTTGACGGAGCTCAAGACGGAGCTGGGTCAGCTTCGGATCCAGAAGATCTCGCCGTCCAGCACCAAGCTGAACAAGATGTATGTGATGCTGGAAGTTCATTCAATGCTTAGTTGTTTCTGCTCGATGTCATGATAACTAATCATAAATATCGGCCATGCCAACTACAGCCACGACCTTCGCAAGGCCATCGCTCGCGTCTTGACCGTCGTCAACCTCAACCAAAGGTCCAACCTTCGACTCTTCTACAAGAACAAGAAGTATCTGCCCTTGGATTTGCGTCCCAAGCAAACCCGCGCAATCCGAAGACGACTGTCGCCCGCGGATGCGGCAAAGAAGCTCGAGAAGACGCTTAAACGGAACATTCACTTCCCCCAACGCAAGTATGCGATCAAGGTGAGCTTTGCCCTATTCCGCAAGTTAACTTCCGTCCAGAGTAATCTCTAACCCATCCACAGGCTTAAAGGGGATTTGATATCCGGATCTGTACGCGCGCTCGAGTTGACAGTCCACTAACGACCGGGTTTTTTCTTTTTGGGGAAGTGATGCAAATCGTCAAATGGGCTTGACGAATAAATGAGTGAAGCAACCTGAGCTTATGCATACCACCGATCCATCTTTCCCTTGTCGACCCGAAAGCATACACTCACACATACTATACGTGTGATGTTGCAAGTAGGGAAGCATATCACAAGGGAGTAAGAGAGGGGGACATTGCTTTTCTCCAACGCTTTGAGGGGTTTCTCAACAAGGAGGAAGGGGGGAGTATTACAAGGGAACTTGCTTTTCATACGGTTCAATGTGATACAGTGCAAAAATCGGTCATGGTGTTCTATGGAATTCAAGAATGGTCTTTTCCAAATTCACTGCTTGCTATCAGAGCTGGCTGGATGTGACATGAAGTAGACACGAATTGTGATGACACTCCGAAAGGGCAAGTTATGTATGCGAAAGACTAGTTTTTTTTGTATCGTAGCTCTTTTGATATGTGTGATGTAACGATGGCGTGGGAAGCCGATGGGTCCTCCGATCGCCACGTCATGGTATGCTTCCCTAAAATGCCCCTTGGTTCGCTAGCAGAAAACCATGGACCTAGATACGAGGGGACAATGGGTGGTGCGTTCAAGGAGACTGTCTTGGAATTCCTCCGGCGCATCTGGAAACGCTAGATGTTAGGTCGGTGCAATACCGGTACCTCCATCTCTCCGAAAGTTTGGCTAGGAAAATACACCCTTGGGCACCATCATTTCCACATTGACTTTGGGAGAGAAGGAGGCAGCGTTGCTGAGAATCGACTGCTGGGCGGAATGCTTCACTATGCGGTCGTCATTCGTCCAGTTCATCCATGTATTTATTTGCCTGTTGCTGCTCGTCTCTGCTTCCATACACACGTGAATGTGCACATACTGATCCGTATGACCTTGCAAGCCTAGACGAGTCGGATCACCCACTTTGCTGCAACCATGGCAAATTTTCAGCCCGTCCATCCGCCTCTCTCCCTCTCCTCCCTCCTCCACGCCCTCGCAAATTGCAAACAACAACGAAAACAACAACAAAAACAACAACAAAAACAACAACAAAAACAGCAAGCAACCCTCCCATACCCCCTCCTTCGTCATTCCATTCATATCGAGCCGTGGCATGTACTGGTGGCTAAAGGCCATGTATACACGAGCAATCCCTAAACCTTCACCTTTCCTTTTCCTTTTCCTTTTCCTTTTCCTTTTCCATTTCCATTTCCATTTCCTGTCCCTTCGCTCCATTAAGCCCATCTCTGATGAACCGATGCCTAGGCGCCAGAAACCGCCTGAACGCCTTTCCCCTTCCTTTCCCAAAAGAAATGCATGCCATTCCGCCTTGGTATCATTTGCCCATACGCCGTTGGACCTTAAAGGGAAGTAAAAGAAGAGCTGACCAAACCGAGCTAAAGCGCACTCTCCCCTCTAACTCCCCTTATATTAGTAGTACTCCGCATCCTGAGCAGAGATCTAAGTCTGTTTCGCGTGGAGCTGGGCTCTTGCCTTGGCTCTGCGCGACCCAAGCTCCGAGTTCTCGTGGATGGCCTTGTGGCGCTTGAGCTGGTCCTTGCGCTTGAACATCTTGCCGCAGCCGGCCACGTCGCAGTGGTATTCACAGTTGAGCCCGTGGGTCTTGCGGTGTTTGGCCAGGTTGGAGGACTCGCTGAACCGCTTACTGCATACTTCGCACTTGAGGGGTTTTTCGCCCGAGTGTGTGCGTTCGTGCATTGCTGTGGCGAAGAGTTAGTGGACATTCGTGTGATTCCCTTGTTTTATTTTTTTATTTTCTATTTTTTTCAAACAAAAAGAAATTCGTAGATGGAAGATGGGGGCTTACTCAGTGCACTTTTCTGCTTGAAACGTTTCCCACAGCTTGAGCATTCGAATGGATGTTCACCCGTATGAATGCGGACGTGTTGGTCTAGTGCCTGTTTTGCTGAGAAGGTCTTCAGGCACCGTTGACATTCGTGTGATTTGACTATGGCAGAGTTAGCATATACATATATATATATATATATATATCAAAATTCATGAGGAAGGGTTGGAGAGGATGAGAATTACGAGCCCACTGACATTTTGTATGAGTTGTGACGTGACGCTCTATTTTGTTCCTGC
This sequence comes from Iodosphaeria phyllophila, assembly GCA_025802455.2. Taxonomy (NCBI): domain Eukaryota; kingdom Fungi; phylum Ascomycota; class Sordariomycetes; order Amphisphaeriales; family Iodosphaeriaceae; genus Iodosphaeria; species Iodosphaeria phyllophila. The sequence goes on from JAOYMO020164216.1 coordinate 26,515, forward strand.
TGGCAAAATTCTTCGCACGGCCACATCCATGCCAATGGCAAAAATAGCCGTCGTCTTTTGTCTGACTTGCAATATGATGCGTTTGCACGTGGTTGTGCAAAGCGGTGACATCGTCGAAGGTCTGATTACAGAACTGCTCCTCTCCTGTCATCCACGCGCAGATTTTGGGCCCCAGGGCATCATTATCGTCAGTCGCACTTACAGTGGCAGGTGATGGTTCCATCGAGACCACCCGGGGCGAGAGCGTGGACTCGGCTGACATATTAGTGATACCCTGGTCATCAACCTTGGCCACAGCAGAACCGGGCTCGCGAGCCGAGACAGCTATGAGCCCTGTGAGCGCATCGTGCTCCGCATTAGTGTGGTTACACGGTTGACTATGCGCGAAGGGGGGATAAACTGCGGATGGCTCCATATTTCCTTGCCATACCATGGGCGACCCGTTGTTTCCCAGCGGGCATTGTTGTGCCATCGGTTCACCCTGAACCGTATTGGCAGACTCTGGCAGACAATCCTGTCCATAGCACGCTGTAGCACTATCATCGCACTGGTTATCTTGGCATACAGCAGAGAACTCGTCAGTATAGTTGTTGGGCTGGCCACAACCTTGAGAGTCACATTGCTCTGTTTCCTGGCACTCAGTGTCGTCGCAGATGGTTGACAGGCTGCTAGCGCAGTGACTAGCTTCGCTGCAGTTCTGCAAGTCGCATCTTGCTGCTTGCTGGCAGTTAGGCCTTGAGCAACATCTTCCGCAATCTCCCATATGCCCTGAAGCGACCATGTAGTTAGTTGTGTCCAAGGCCATGTTCCCATGTGGAATACCCGAGTTCGTGGGCCAGTCATACCCGCTGGCGTTGGGGAACCAGCCATCCGACGAACTCAGAGAGTTGGAATGAGAAGAGGTATGCGACAGACTCGGTGTGGTCGCTGAAGTGCCAGCTGATGCCGATGAGAAGTTGTACGGAGTTGGGGTCGATGTGAAGGGTGCAGATACATCACAGCCATAGAATGACTCTGATGAAGTCAAAGGCACAGCCATGGATTGAAAACGCATACCGGTACTGTTCTGTACATGTTGCTGTGCTTCGGACATAAGACTATGGCAAGATTGCACCGGCCCAGGGAGTGAAAGGGTCCGGAGAAAAGCGCGAGAGCTATTGGCATACAGGTTTGTGTGATGAGAGGAAGGGTGGGACCAGAAACCCGGGTTCTGGTCCGTAGGCTGTGTTGAGTGCGTCGGTTGAAAATTCCCATAACCCGGGAAACTGTAAGAGTCGAGTGATGCCGACCCGATCCCGGTACCACTGTCGTACGTCCCATTCTGATTCCCGCCAGCCTGGACGGTCATCATGCTATAGCCGTCAGTCAAACTGGAGGGCGCTATTGGAAATCCGCCGTAGGAGGGCGCGTCCATGCCCTCCCTCGAATCCATGCTTGTTGTGATATGCCTCGCGCGCGTTATGCACCCTACCGATCTTGCTGAACGATGTTGCGGGAAACGAGGAATTGATGATCAGGCCTCTGAGTGGGGAGGTGCCGACAATTAAAATGAGGGAAACCCAATGTCTTCTGTTCTTGCGCCACAGGCGCGAGTAAGCCTTGAGGGATAAAACTTTTCATGATACAGAATTTCTCCCTTGTTGAAAGTTGAGAGAGGATAGCTCAATTCCCTCGACGCCCACTTCGACCCCGCGAGCACGATTCAATTAATTTCCTCGGGATGGGGCTGCGAAGGCAGGAAGCTTGTGGTAATGGCGCACAACTGCTGCGCGCAAAAGCTACTTGGTGGTAATGTTTGAGCTGGTGGTCCTCACGATGCATGGTTGTGTGGGCACTAGCAATTCAACCATAGGTTTTGAGGACCTTGATGGCTCGGACGGAGCCAATCCATGTAGGGTTCGTTCCTCGGCCCGTCTGAGATGCTGGACAACGGCCCGCTGTGTCCAGCTCTGCCCAAGTCACTCCGGTACCTACCTCCGATATTCGGCATCCGGCATCCAGAGTTTTGTCCTGGTGGGGCAGAAACAAAATTGGCACGAACTGCGCGATCTGCGGTTGTGTGTGACGCAAGTCGCATATCAGAATTCATTTCTGATAGGCGAGATATTGGAGTATTTGTACATACACAGTAGCCTCATCCACCATTTTAGTCAATTTTGCACATGGTTAGTCTCAGTGTTTGAAAATAGCTACATCTGCCGGCGGTCATATGCATTTTGCTTGAAAGGTTGACAATACGATTGAGGCGTCAAAATTCGATCGCAACTTGCCTTTTCTCATCAGAATGCCCGATTTCAAGGCTGTATAGCGTAATCGTTAGACGGCCACTCCGATTGTGAACATCTAAGTGACGTCCAGGGCAGAAGCCTGTGCCCTACAAACGTGTGGGCTCACTTACTGGGGCAATTGCCGGAGCTGACCGCTGTGGTTTCCGGGTCCGAAACGGAATGCATTAGTGAACGTCTTTAGGGAGAGAACTTGGATGAAATTCGGGCCCGGATAATGCTCGTATCACCTATAAACCAGAAAACGTCCCTCTTCATTGAAAGTCTTTTGACTACGGAAAATATAGCCCAATTCACATACATTATTGATTAACATACTTAGAGCCAGTCATAGATCTAGCCAAGCTAATTTGAATTTATTTTGAGGCATTGTGCATGGAGAAATCCAAGGCGAAAGTCAACCTCTTCAAGGGAAACCATCAGGTTTAGCAACACTACACAGATATTTGAGACCTGCACAACAACTTGATTTCTGACCAAAATCTATTTAAAATTGGTTCAATCGATAGATAATTAAGCAGAGATCATCTGAATTCAAATTTTGCTCTCCTATCATGTCATGTGGTGCCATGCTGTGAGCAGAAAGCCTAGAAAATTGGGTTGCATAGGTGTTAGGCGGTTTGGCTATTTTAGGAAACCGCCTAGCCAACGCCAACAATGGGCAATTACCCCGACAAGTGAGTTTGCACGTTTTTAGGGTATAGGCTTCTGCCCGGGCTAGGCAATTGCAACGCCCCTGGGCGTTACTTACTGTGGTTAGTGGCCAGCCAGGTGGGCTTGCACGTTATACAACCTAGCAGTCATGTACACGGCACTCGAAACACAACAGAGTTGAATCTTGGGAAGTTTGAATGGAGCCAGCGAAAGTGCCAAACGATTGAACTAGGCACAAATTCTGGTGGGGAGGATGCCAGGTTCGACTTCATCCAGATACAACTTTCGCTGGCTTCAACAAGATTTCCTAAGATTCGACTATGTTGTAATTCGAGTAAATGACTGGTATATTGTACACTTAGATATTCCCAATCGGAGTGGCTATCTGACAATCAATCAGTCTTGGAATCGGGCATTTTAGTGAGAAAAGGCCATTTGCGATTGAATATTGGCCGCTCACTTTACTTCGTGCGTGTCATGCTTGCCAAGACTTAGGGTCCCGCTAAAATGCACACTATTCGGGGGCGATCTCTTTATCAGCGCTGTGCTGTCACGAGCACAAAATGTGTTTTTTTGAAAATATTCTTGTTCGACTTGTGGCTCTACTGTTTGTTCCTACTGTCAGGGCAACGACTGCCGGTTCGTGGCGTCCTTTTGGCGCTGCCACTTACGGCATTCACATGGCTATCATGTGTTGCTAATGCGTTCACACTGGGGGGACTGAGTGCCTGTTCTTGCTTGTTCTTGCCTGTTCCTACCTGTTCCTGCTCAACAAAGATCCAAAACATGGTTGATCAAACGGCCATCCTCTTTTCCATCGTTGCCGTTGCCGCTGGGTTAGAGGTTTCAGGAAAATTCATGGCCTAGAAGACGATATTGCAAGATGCGTCGTGCAGTTATTACGTAAATCGAGGAACTGACGACAAATATGCTTCTGTTGCGGGCTAATCACATCACAAATACATCTACCGGAACATAGGAATCACATATGGGAATATAGCCTGGTGGACAAGCACAGTGGAGAGAATTTCTGCTCGGTTGGAGATCAATTCAATCAGATTTTGTATGTTAGGAGTATGGGCATTTGAAATACAGCCAAGGCTGAGAGCCCTTCTAATTTGGATGTTGGTGAATCTGGGTTGCCCAGAGCTTGCGAATGCTCCTTTTCCGAATCGTTTCATGCTCTCATTGACTAGTCCCGTCCGCCTTACCTAGGCTTGTTTTGTGCCCTGTTAGTTGATCTTAGATTTGCAACATTCCCGCTTGACAATATTGACCTGGGCATCCGCAATTTCGAATTCACTCAGCGCCGATCCATTACAGTGTTTGTGTCATGGGAGAGCAGCGGTATTCACGTCACGGTACGTGTATGTGACCCATCTTAGAAGAATGACCTGCTTGGATGTTGTTCCACCAAGGGTCAGTTGACTCGGCTTCCGACCTTGATCCAACATCCGCGCCCTTCCACAAAGGGTGACAGAAAAAGTCCCTCAAGAACCCTTGTTTCCACTTTCCGTCCCGGTTCCATGCACAGTTCCGCAGTTCCGTAGTTCCGTAGTTCCGGTGGGTATTCCAGTTTGCAAAGAATTTCCCGTGAGAATCGCCAAGCACACCGCTACGGTAACGATTTCCATGCGCAACCGGCGATGCCCGGGAAAAGCAGGACAAGCCAGTCATCTGACACTAGACCTATGATTCACGTGAGGCGCGGTTCAAACGGGCGACCTCATCACAACATCAAAAGCCACGAGCCCAGCCCAAACGCAATCCTCTATCCGCCTGCATTCGTCTCTCCATATCCCGCGATTCCACCTTCTTACGGCACGCGCATCCCATCATGGGCGCTTGCTGCAGCAGCTCCGCAGACCATGATCCCTTCGCGACACCCGGGCGCGTCGTCGGCGGCCCGGCGCCCCCACAGCAGCCAACCACGGCCCCTGTGCCCGCCGGTCGCATAATCGGCGGCGGAGGGATACGCCGCGTGTTCGGGTACGGTGAGGGCAGCAGCAACAACGCGGAACCGGGTGCCGCAGACGAAGCGCGGAGGAAGGCTGCTCAGGCCGCTGAGGTTTGTTTGTTCTTTTGTTTTGTTTTATATTGTTTTTGTCGCGGCCTTTCCCACACCGTCTCTTACTGGTGCGCATGTGTTCTCCCGGGTTTCCGTTGTATTGTACTTCCAGGGGGGGGGGGGCTATACGGCTGCATATGCGAAAACGATACCCTTTCTGTCCCCCTCTTGTGCCGATGTGCACCACACTCCCAAAAACCAGAATGGACCCCCTACATGAAACTATAACTTCCATGTTCTTCCACACCTGACTTTAAAAAAACATAACCTTAACTAACCCTAACCCACCCCACCAAAAAGGCTCGCGCAGCTGCAGCCAGCAAGCCCACCGGCAAGCTCGGCGCCCAACTCCAAGCGCAGAAAAAGCAGACGCGCAGCGAGACGCTGCAGGTCGCGAGCCGCGATGAACTGCGTGCGCGCGACGCTGATGAGAACGCCCAGGCACGGCTGCATAACTAGCGATAGCATGCCCAGAGTTTGGTTACGGGGCGGTTGGATGAGGGCGTAGAAAGATGGCAGATTGGGGGGGCATGGATCTTAGAGGGGAGTTGGAAGGAAAGGGTACAGTGGTGAGGGGGGGGGGGGGGGGGAGACCAGCGACGAGCTATTTAGGAAGGCGATTTTTATCCTTTAAACGTGGACCTGGACTACCGATCCAGTCTTCTTGGGGGTAGGGCTAGGTGTGGTGCGGGGGAGAGCATGAGTTCACTGACATGTCGTTTTTGGTTCGGGGTTTTTTTTTCTTTCCGGTCGACGCATGAAGATTTCGTATTCGGGAAGCGGGTGTATGGCGTCTTAGATTCTGACCAGAAAGAGCGTTACATTACGGGCAGTTTTTTTTGGGGGGGCGACGGGTAATTAGTCATGGCGGGCGCCATTTAGCCTCCAAGTTTATGTTTTTCGTTTCTAGCAATACCTTCAGCATGGCTTAAATATACTAGACATTGCACTTACACAATGCATCAATCACCAGCGTTCTATCTGGGATCTTGTTTCTCAATAAGGGAGCTCAGTGTGGGAAACGTGTGGAAAACGTGTGTTCAAGCCCTACGCTAGCTGGCACGCATGAGGCGCCCTTTTCCACATTCTTAGAAGAAGTGCGTACCAAATACCCCATTTACCGAGACATGACTTTCTCCAAAACGCCAAGAACATTGTTGGATAATCATTTGTCACTTGTAACGAGCCTTCTGGCTCTTCAGAGGGCTTTTCCGACCAACACACTGAAGCCCATCTCGCCGAGGCGCCAGCAGAGACACCGGTAGTCATTCACCAGTTCAACCGAGTAGGTAGCTATACATGTGCTAGAGATACATGCGAATTTCAGTAGACCGCATTGTTTATTAGTCATCCGATTCTAATACTATTGAATGGTGTGGCGTTGTTGAGAGAATGGCCGACTTCTCGCGTGCGCGCCATTGGGAATCGATATACAGTGAGGGGTCAAAAAATTAAAGTCGCATTTGGCCTTTTCTCACCAAAATGCCCGATTTCAAGGCTGGATAATTGTTAGACGCCCACTCCGATTGGGAATATCCAAGTATACAATCGAGTAGTAATTTAATCGAATTATAACATAGTTGAACTGTAGGAAGTTTAAATGAAGCCAGCAAATATTACATGTGGATGGAATTAAACCAAGCACCCTCCCCACCGAAGTTTTCACTAATTCGGTGAGGACGGAACTTGTACCCGGGTCAATCGATTGCAACTTTCGCTGGCTTCATTCAAAGTTCACACAGTTCGACTGTGTTGTAATTCGAGTAAATTACTGCTAGAATGTATACTTGAACATCCCCAATCGGAGTGGGCGTCTAAGAATTATACAGCCTCGAAATCAGTTATTTTGGTGAGAAAAGGCCAAGTGCGACTTAATTTTGACCTCTGACTTTACCAAATGAGGCAGGCTAAGAATACTCCGCAGACTTACGCACAAGCTGGACACTGGGTAGGAAGTAAAGATCAATGTGCAAGAGGGACACGCTTTTGATCGTGCCAAAGGCCAATGTCACCAGTAGATAGCAAGATAATGGTGTGCCATGGCCGTGAGGGATGCGATAACATCACCACTACAATATCGCCATGTAGCAAGAAGATCATCAGGACAGGCTTCATATCCACAAGAACAGCCCTCTATAAAGTCTCATAGTACGAAGTCGATATCCGGAGATGCTCTACAATGCACACATGCCGACTACCCGCCCCCGTGCCTCCGCCTTTGCCGCAATCCACCCCCCCCCCCCCCCCACACCCCCCCCACACA
>JAOYMO020165142.1:0-33650 GCA_025802455.2 Iodosphaeria phyllophila
GTGGTATTATTCAAATGGAGAACCCAGTCAGGGGATAAAGGAAGCTTCTGCCGGACTTGCAATGCAGAATTATAGTTATGCAGCAGGAGGGGTTAAAAAAGAGTGGAAAGGGGCTTTGCATGATCCTGTATGGTGGGCTGGAGCATTGTTGGCCACAGCTAATTTAGGAGTAAAATTATTTGAAGTTGGTGATTCCAGGAATTACTTCTTTTGATGATTGCGTTAAGCAATTGGAAGCTGCATAAAAGGAATGTTCTATGTCGCCCGAAGAACTGATCGAAACTTGCAAGCAGAAGATTTCTGCCAAGATGGAGTCTAATCCTTACTTCTATCTCACGCAGAGGAAGTGGGGAAGGATATTGCCGCAGAATGGCAAGCTCATGGTGCGAGATAATTGCGCCTGTGCTCTTACTCTTGCCAGTGAAGGTGAGATTTGTTCCGATCTTAACAATGAGGAATATCTGGATGAAGTCATGGAGGATATCATTGTTAGAAAGCAACTGAATCTGAGTGATTTTCAGGTATCTGCTTTTGTTAAAGGCTTTGATGACAGGGTGGTTGATATTAGTGATCAGGAATCTCCTGATTTCATGAGCTATTACCAGGCAGGCAAGGCTGTTTGCGAATGGGCAAAAGAGAACTTTGGAGATAGATTCCTGGGATAAATATGATTTTCTATTTGAAAAAGACGCCTTGGCGAATTCACTGCCGTAGAATCAGGATTCAAAGAATCCATTGGCGTGTAGTGGATTATCGTTGGCATGGAAAGATATCAATTAAATCATGAGAAAGCATATTCTAAATCGTCATCGTGATTGTGGGAAGACTTCCAAGCAATGGCGAGCTTGGTGGAGAGTTTCCTTTCAATATGAAGATGATGAGATGCGTCGAATGATGGATACTCTCTATTCTGGAACCCCTGGTTCACGCAGTGGTCAACGAGATCGACGCAAGCGTCTATTCCTGAAAAAAATATAGATATTTTATGCTGGAACTATTGAAACAAGCTGGTAAGTTGGCATTGCCCACCAGTAAAATGGATAATCGTTGCTTTTGGTTGGCTGCCATTGGCATTCGTCGAGACCAAACCAGAGTCTCTTCGATCAATGGATCTATTCAGAAATGTTTTTCCGTTAGCCTGAATCCCAAAGGATTTGAAAGAGACTCTTCTTTTCATGCGGAAGGTAGGGTGCTTCGCAAAATGGGAAGAGGTGGGGTTATCTACGTGAGTAGAATCTCTCGTAAGACCGGCGAATTGGCAATGGCTCGTCCCTGTTCTCGATGTCAAGCCAAGATTCGATCTCAAAATATCGAGAAGGTTTATTACACCATCAATAACACTCAATACGGTCTATGGATTCCATCTCTGGATACAGATCGAGTATTTTAATTCAATTCTTTCTGTTGGGAAAGTGCGTTCCCTATAAAATCGCGCCCTGACACCCTATGTAAAGGTTACTATGGAAATTAATATCGCTCATAATATCACCGCGGACCAAGCTCGTCAAAATGTCAAGACTTTTTCCACTAACGAAGGTCTGAAGAAGAAGGCAATTATTGAACAAACTCTGTTCAATATCCTTAAGTCCATTGATGATAACTCCCTGCAGGGTTGTTGTAAGCTGGAATATAGCATTCCAATCAAGGATAGTTATATTCTCGATTGTTTAGAAGCAGAAATTGAAAAGCGAGGATTTATTGTCGGCGTCAACCTCAACGGCAGCAACAATATTTTTCTCATTAAGTGGTAAAGAAAAATGATTCTGAAAATTAAAAACAATATTACCGCTGATATAGCCAGAGCGAAGACGGCGAAAAGAAAAGCTTTCGAAGAGAAGACCTTTCTGGATGCAGTGAGCAAGCACCTATCAGAAGTCTTTAGCTTGATTAACGTTTCTTCTCTCAATGGCTTCAGAGAGGTTGTTCTGTTCTTCAAGAATGGGGAAACTGAAACCTTTCAGAGTAAGATTCTTCAAGAGCTAACAAGTAGAGAGTTCAAGATACAGAATATAACTTACAATAAGGAAGTTTCTTTTAGAGTCACCTGGTAAGCTCTCCCATCGGGACTGGTAGAAAGCCTCTCTGTAAGGAGAAGATGAATGAGCAAGAAATTCTTTCAAAGACTTAAGACTTGGCTGCTGAGTTTCTGGAAGAAATCAGATCTTAAGCTTCTGGAACCAGAGAAGAAGTTGGAGAAGAAGCCTCATAGTGCTTATCGTCTCTTGGCTGAACAAGAGCAGCCAGAAATAAAGTTGAAGGATGTGGATGTGCCTGATGATTCGAAAGAATATCAAGGGCATGATAATGCGAAGTTCTTGAAGCTGGTTTCTAATGTGAAGAAACAGATCAAGCAAGCTCATATGAAAGGTCTTCACTATCCTTATCAGCCCAACTATCCCTGGAGGCATTGGAATAGAAAGGATTGGGATGATTATGAAGGCTGAAGAAGCGTTAGAGCTTACTTTTCAAGCGTTGGTAGAGCATCATGGGTCTACTTTGATGTATGATGCCATTAGAAATGCTGCCAAGGAAAGAAAGCGACAAGTAGATTTTGTTACTGCGGCTCGGCATGTCAATTTCTTGCTTGATGATTTGAGAAGAAATAATTACGGTGTCAAAATAGAGAGATCTATCGAGCCATATGAGAGAGTAATATCTAGAGTATTTTATGATGCTATAGGTGGTATCATCAAAGATGATCCGGAAGCAGAATATATAATCAGCATTGATTGGTGAATATTATGAATGCAAAAGAAATTAGAAGGTTGCAGCTGGAGTCGCTAATTGGAGAGAAGGATCTTCAAACAATTTGTCATGATATTAAGGAGCATGCCAAGGCAGGTAAGGATCATTATGATTTCTATTGTGATGATTTGCTAAAGCTCAATTACTTGCAAGAACTGATGGTGGCGGATGGTTTTTCCTTTAACCGATATTATAGGCAGGATACAAAGCCCCATTGGACCCTCACTATCTTTTGGAGTGATGCCTTTGCGGAAGAGATGGAGTAAAGAGATGGCTACTAAAATCGGTTGGGAATACTGTGAATGTGGTTGTAAGGGTAGCGAGTTTCGTTTCGGTAAGCTCTATTTTTGGGAGTATATAGCGTTTGGTGGAACAGGAAGGAATATGAGGGTAAGTAGTGTCTCACTCTATAGTGGGCATGGAAGATATTCTTCCGCTCTAATTCAAGGTACTATGGATCAAGTTAGAGAGTATGTTCAGGCAGCCACCAGCAAACATCTTACCGAGATGAAAGCAGAGCTGGTGGAAATGGAGCAATACGTGGATCAGTTCAAGCCTGAGAAGGAAAACGGTTTAGGTATTTAAAGTTTTATAATTGGGAAGTTGGCTTAAAGGCAGCCATCTTTTAAAGAGTCCAGCCGAGAAGAGTCTCGCTAATTCCTGTCATGGGATATATCATTAGTTATGCTTGTCTATTAAAGCTAATGATGAACTGGGAGGATCGGTTTAAAGCTACTACTGACAAGTTTGTGTAGGTTTGGCGTAGCAGCACACCATTTATATTTAATATGCTATCTATTAAAGATCGTTCTAAACATCTGGTTTCCACTCATATTTATGGGGAGGATATCGATCCCACACCAGTTTGGTATGGGGATAACATCTCGATTCCTGTTTGCCCTTATCGAGAGCAATATATTCTTCGTATGCAAGTCAAGCGCCCTGGCAGTTCTTTGCGTCTTCCACGTCAATTGAAGTGGTTGGAGAGAGCTTGTTGGGATGCTATCCTTATTCAAAAGGAAGAGCTTGTAGACCATCCTTTCATGTATCTGACAGTTCGTTCTGGAATCGTCAAATCTCAAACGGATGATGTTTGGCATGTGGATGGCTTCTCTCTCAAGACTCCGCATCTACCAGAGCAACAGTTTCTTTATTCTGATTGTTTTCCTACTCAATGCTTGAGTCATCGAATTCCCATTCCGGAAGACTTTGATGGAATGAAGCATAACATTCATACCTTCTTTCAGGAGAGAGCAGATGAGTCAAGGATTTGCGCTTATCCTGGATGGATTGGTTTGGATCCATATGTGATTCATCGTCGCAATCCGGAGTCCTCGGGTAAGAGAAGGACCATGGTAAGAATCTCTTTTGTTCCCATTGAGATTCAGGATGATACCAATACATTTAATCCTTTGCTTCCCACTCCTCGATACAACAACGTAGATATCAGAGAGAAATTGGTACGATATGAGTAATCAGGTAATTGTTGTTGTGGACTTAATGACTATTGATATGGACGTATCGGTATTTAATAATACTAGAGTTGCCATTGATCATGTAAAGGGTTTGCTGGATTGTTATTCCGATTTGGGCGCAGAAGACTATTCAGAGTTTTATGCCGAAAGAATTGGCATTCCTGGAAACGAAACCGTTTCCCCAGCACTTCTTGATAGTTGGGATCTATCGGAACCTGACGCGGATATTAATATCCTTTCGGAGGGTGAACAAATTATTAGAATCAGAGTCGTTCCCGTTCAGGATTGAAATATGTCTAACGCCCAAGATACAATTCGAGATTGTGTAGAACAACTTTGCAAGTTAAGCGATCAGTGTTTGGACTATCGAGTTGTTAATCAATTGAAGCTCTGGAAAGGAAAGCAAGTTTCCGCCCTGGAAATTCTGGAGATTCTTGACCTGTGCGCCTGCGAAAGTCTTTGCAACTCTTTTGTAATTACAACCCTGAATGTTTTGTTTGATATTATCTGTAAAGAAGAGGGTTTGAATAAGCAAGAAGTGATGACTTCGGCTCCCTGGAGGAAATCAAAATGAAATTATCTATTATAGAATATGAAGAGCATTGCGATAGTTATGATGGCTTTTGCACCAAGTGCAATTGCTTTACTCGGTTTGGTCAGACCGAGCCCGATGCGGAAGAGTACCCTTGCCCCGATTGTGGAGAGGATACTTGCATGGGAGCAGAGCAAGCTCTGATTTGTGGATTGCTCGATGTAGGATCCTGTGAGGAAGAGCAGTGATAATTCCCTTGTCTCTGAAGGAAGCTCAAAAGAGACATCTGAAACAGGTGAATGAACTTCTACAAATCCTGCGCAAGAGTCAGAGTAAGAATAGGAACTCTCCCCTGGAGGATATGCTGTGGGAGTATCGTAGTGCGAAATACGCACAACCTATTGATATGAGAAAGTTTCTGAAGGGAGAGGTCTCTTCGGAAAAGGAGTCTTTGCAAGAAGAGGTTGAAGCTACGCATGTTTTTCTTCATGCTAAAATTGGTCACTGGCAAGCAGGTGTTCAGTTGGCAAGCTTGCCTCCGATAATCATATTTCATCTTGAAAACAAACACAAGAAGATTCTATCTGAAAAAGAAAAATTTGATAGTCTCTCTACTACTGAACAGCAAGCTAATTTATCTAAAATATTAAGAAGTTTAGGAATGAAATAAAATGATTAAAGATGCATGTGATGCTCGGAAGTTGTTAGTAGAATTTCAGAGCAAAGTTATTGTTAAAGATAAATTCATTGCGGAAGAGCGAGTGAATTATATGTTGGGTTTAATTGAGGCTGCTGCTCAAGATGGTCAAACCTGGATTCATTGGCATCCCGAGTGCAACCAATCTGTTCGTGACTTCGTTAATGCAATTATGAACAAAAAGGGTTTTACCATTACTCCTCTTGGAAGTGGAACACAGGGAGTCTACTATGAATACTCCTGGAAGTGATGAACCGCATTGGATTGATGAATGGATTGAGCACCTCATCGAGCTGGCAGCCGCGGATTCCCTATCAGCTGGTACGGATTTATATGTGAAGCTGGGATTCTCGGCGGTGTGTCATCCACAACCTTCTCTTATTCAGGAGGATAATCCCGACCCCTGGAAATGGAACTGATGTCCCATCCGTAGTGGGACAGCTCCTCTTTATGTAAGAGCGACAGAGTGTGTCGCAGAAAGAAAGATATCATGACTCCTAATCAGTTGGTTTCCGAATGTCGAGCCGCCATCAACAAGCATATTGCCGAAGGTGATAAGTTGGTCACAGGAGGCTTCGGAGTAAGTGTTAAGAATGGTCGTGTGGTCTTGGCAGAGCGTTGCGGTTGCGCACTGGGAATGCTTCTGACCGAGAAGGAGCCTATCATCAAACCGACTCGAAGTTATGATTGGATTACCAACATTATCTGCAAGGAAGATATGCTGGATCTCACCATGCAGGAGATGGAGGATTTTTATGACTCCTTTGATGGTGGCGGTAGAACCACTCCTTATGCCATGGCTGGTCGTGAGATTCGAGAGTGGTCACTTGAGATGAAGTATCTATCGTTGAGTTGAATGCATCGATAAGTATTTGAAACTATTACCTTTTTCTTGAGGTGAGTCTTGGATCCTCGACGAACTAAATATATGAATTGCATCTTCTGTCATAAGAAATTCAATTATTATTATTCGGATTGTACCGATTGTTGTAATGAAGATGTTAATGTGTATTATGAAATTGATTCTGATACAGACGAGATTCTCACTGTTAGTTTCATATCTGAGGATCTTGAGGGTCATTACAATCGTATTGAAATTGATGTAGTAAATGAATCTACTTTTATTTTGATTGGTAGCATTGGACAAAGAATCGAGAAGAGTAATATGATTTTCATTACACCTTCTTCTTTTAAAGAAAAAATTCATCAGTACATGATGTTTTCGTAAGGTATTTATGGATTGTATATTTTGTCATCATAAGACTAATGGTTTCTGTTATAATTGTTATGATGCGACAGGTATAAGAACTGTTTACTATATCGATGAAAACGAAAACTTAATTCAGTTAAGTGGGTTTGTGAATGAAAAGAGTTACATTATTCAAATTGAATCAAATTTAGATTTGATTCGTATTTCATCGTATGATAAATATATATTTACCTCTTATAAACTATTTTTCGTATCACCTTTAACATTTAAAGATACTGTAAATAGTTATTCTAAACTATCATCGTTTTCGTAAGTGAGTAAGTTATGAGTTGGAAACTTTGGTTGGATGACCTATGCAATGAAGTTGGCTCTGGTAGGGAGACTCCGGAAGGATACCTGGGAGCACAGAACGTTTCAGAGGCTCTGGCTTGCATTGAAGAGATTGGTTTCCCCAGTTACATGAGTTTGGATTTTGACCTGGGTCAAGAGAATACCATGAAATTCCTGAAGGAGTGGACCGAAAGGTATACTACTCAACCTTTCCCGAGATGCAAGCTTCATTCTGCCAATCCGGTTGGTAGAGAGAATATGAGAAGCTTCATTGTCAGTTGGAATCGAAGTCTTTCGGAAAATGAGAAGGAGTATTAATATGGAATTTCAATCAAGATTTGAATTGACTTGGTTGGCTGATAATCCTGAGCCCAAAGAAGATTTGCAAGTTCTTGCAAATCTTGGGAATATTCCTGATTCAGGATCTGCTCAAGAGATTTTTGACAAGCTTCTTGAGATGCAGAGACTTCATGGTGATTTGGGTGAGATTTTTCTGATGAAAAATCCTGATGATTATTATACGGATGAAATCTTTGGGAGTTGGGAAACGATTCCAAACAAAGATTATTCTAAGGAAATTCATGAGGATTGGAGGCGTCGCCGCGATGCGGCTTTTGCGAAGCATCGTTCGGAATTGGAAGATGTGGAGAAACAAATCAATCGTTGCAAGACGATGAAAAACTATCTGAAGAATTTGTATCCTACCAAGGGCAATGCAATTGCAACGGCGGATCAGCGTAATGTTTGGGCGAAGGAATTGAACACTTTGGCAGATCGAGTTCCCAACCGATATTTCATTGATTTCCTGGATAAGAATTATCAGGGTGGTAAGACAGACCATAAATATTCGTGGTTTGCTTTTTTGGGTGAATTCAGGTATCCACTGAACAAGGATTAATGTTATGAAATCGATGTTGGTTTTGATTCATGGGAATTCTCTTGAAGAGATGAAGGCAAATCTGTTGGAAGCTTTTAAGGAATTCGAGCATCTTCAAGGGATGGAAAACCCAAACTGTTTGTCAGATGGATTTGAATTCGATAGTACGGATTGTAAATTCTTGGCAGATGTTGCTCTTCAATCTTTCCAACATTATTTGGATATCGAAAACAATAATCCAAAGTATTGTTTTAATTGTGGCAGTGAAAGAGAAATCAAAGAGGCTTCAAATGGTGTGTAAGAAATGTGGCTCCCATCGCATGCTGGCGGTTAGTGCCAAGTGTGACGATTGTTTTAGTTGCGGCATTGGTGATAAGGAGCATAGTGGTTATGTTCCTAACGACATGAATATTGGTGATGAAGACTATGTGGAGTTTGAGCTTTGCTTGAACTGCGGCACGATGGCTGGCACCTTCCCACTACCAATAAGTAAGTTGGAGTCTTCCGAAGAGGAGGAAGATGAATACAGCGAAGGTGATGAGGAAGAAGATTATTAATAACTTGATATAGAAAATCATATCTATCCGAGGTAGGGCGGCAAGTGGCAAGCCTCCAATCTTATAAATTGGCATAGCCGGAGCATTACCGGAACCTCGGACCAATAAAATTCATCCAGGAATTCAAACTCCCATTCGTAATAATCTATTGAAATAATTAGGTAAATAGATATGATTAAAGTTCATGGGCTCTGCATCTCTGATGAGGGTGGTTATAATTTTATGGAGTTCTGTAATTTCTTTGCAGCTTGTAGATCTGCGAAAGAGAATAGGAATATCTGTCAAATTAGTATTGATTTGAAATCAAGATATATTCTTCTTCGACGGGGACGCTTTCTTGATAAGCCATGGGTTGTTTCCGTCATAAAAAAAGAAAACCTTCCGGATTATGGAAGAGGAAGAAAATCGTAATGGCTAATTTAAAACTACCTTATAAGGTGAAGTCCATCTCTCAAGTAGAAGGTTATCGTCAGCAAGCTTATATTGAGCCATATCCTTCTCGTATGGAGATTAAGCCGAAGCAGAACCTAACTGCTCGGCAAATCAATCGTTACCGACAAATTGTTGGAGATCTCAATGGAGACTATGGCTGGAAAGGTATAGCAGCAGTTTTCTTTTTTCTGGGTATACTCGAACTTATCTTTTTATATCTTCTTTTGGTAAATGATAAGGGGATGGCTGCCCTGAAAGGTCTTATCTTTCCTGTTATTACCATGGGTATTAGTTATTGGATTCATCGTATATACATGAATGCTCTACGTATTATTGAAGAATTGGAATCTAAATAATGGGATGTCTTAACTCCGAAGGAAAGTTCGAGCATTGGTTCGGCAATATTCATTTGTCTGGACCGTGCAATCGATCATGTTACTGGTGCATCGGTCAGCACATGATGGCTCTGGATGGAGAGAATAACCTTTTGACCGTTTCTCTAAAGAATATGGAACAGTTTGTCCAACGGTGCCTTGACAGGAATGTCAAAGAGGTTAACCTAACCGGTACTAATACTGATCCCTTGATGTATAAGTATATTCCGGAACTGCTACATTCTTTGCGTCGAAACATTCCTGGTGTTTCCATTGGTATTAGAACCAATGGAGCTTTGGCAGATCGAAAAAGTAAGCTTCATGAGCTATCTCTATTTGATAAGATTTCCTTGAGCATTCATTCTTTGAATCCAGAAATTTACCGAAAGATCATGGGCAATGGAGATGTGCCCGCCGCGAAGAGTATTCTGCAAGCGGTAGGTTATGATAAGCCCGTTAAGGTAAACGTGGTGCTGTGCCCGGAGAACTTGACAAACGAGGATTGGATGACCACAGTGGAGGGGCTTTCTGCTATGGGCATCAAGAAGATTAATCTTCGGGAACCTTATGGTCAGGCTCATGTGGGGAATCCTTTCGAGCGGATGAATCGAAAGCCGGATGGTGAGGTCCTGGGGATGCCGAAGTATCTCATGGGAGAGACCTCGGTGGTTTACTGGGATGTTCACTATGTGCATGTGGAATCTGTGAATCTATATGCCAATGGTAATATCTCGGAGGATTATCCCATCACTCGAGGGCATGATGCTTCAGGTGAAGTAAAGGATCAGTCTAACTTCTCTACTGGTAGGCAGCGAGAGCAGTGGGTTTCTTTGCGAAGGAAGTAAGATTGTTTCCTATTCTATGAGTATTCAACCTTTTACAAGCTGCCCTGTTTGCCAAAAGAGCTGGGAGGGATTTGACGATTCCTACATTAAAGCGTTATGTGATTGTAAATTTTATATCTATAATTGTTTTCCAACAGGCATCACTGCAATTTATAAATCATTTGATGATTACTCTATCATGTGGTCGAAAAACCTTGATTTATGTATGATCTATTTTGCTGGAGAGAATCTTTTTTATAACCTAAATGATATTCCATTTGATTTAGGTTCAAAGACACTTTCTGAAATTAAAACACTTTTGTTGTTTATATGAGTGATATCTTTTATGATTGTCCGATTTGTGAAAAATCCTGGAAGTTATATTATTCTTTAGATTTCAAGAATGAGAATCTTTGTCCTTGTGAATGTGGATTTATTATTCAAGATACCTTGGGTGGGTCAGTTTGCTGTATCGAAAAACAATTCGAAGGATATTCCATTGTATGGGATAGAATCACGCACGAGGCAGTGGTTGATTTCAGAGATTCAGAAGGTCTGCTTATTGATTCCCTCATCTTTCATATTAATGATATTCCATTTAATATACGTCAAAAAAGCCTGGAAGAATTTCAAACACTGACAATATTTATATGATTGATTACTTTGAAAAATGCCCCTTGTGTCTGAAGGATTGGCCAGAGTCCTCATCATCTTACGGTCTTTTTTATAAAGATATATGTCAGTCATGTAATCTGAATACAATGGATTTTTGCCATATAGGTAATGTCTGTTATCCTCAAACAGTTGTTAGAAGAACGGAGAAATATTATCTATACTGGAGTATGCCAAAAAATATGTTCCAAGTATATGAGTGTTCTTCTAGAAATATTTTATTTTCATGCCCCATGGATAAGATACCCTTTGATTTTACGGAAGACAGATTGAAATCACTTTCGGCTTTTACATGACTGTTAATCCCTTTTTTACCTATTTCCTTGACTGCCCACTTTGTGGCAATGAATGGGATCAAGAAAAAATTCTGTTTCTTGAACATAGTAGATGTCAATGCGGTCTTCTTCCAATGGATAAGATCAATATACCATATTTAAAATATAAAGCTTATCCAAGAAGAGTACAGAAATTATTATCTACCTATAGAATTTATTGGAGTATATACGAAGGTTCATGCAATATTCTTCTTAATGAATTTCCATTTACAACCATTTTCAAATGTTCTTTGAAAGATATCCCTTTTAATATTACCGAAGAAAAACTTAAAGCACTAATCATGTTCTTATGAGTGAAGAATACTTTCCATGCTGTCCCGTTTGTAATAGAGAGTGGGATGATATACATTTAGGTAATTCGAAGCTTCCCATATCCACCTACACCACATGTATTTGTGGGGTTTGCCCTATTAACGGGTACTCATTTGCTCCTGATCGAAGTGAGGTAATTGTAATTTGCAGAAGATTTAGTGAGGTGGATATCTATTGGGATAGGGGTATGCGGTGTTGTGCTATTTTAGATAAAATAGATTATGTGTATCCCAAAGGTAAGCCCATGATTACCTTCCCTATTGATAAGGTTCCTTTTGACATCAGCGAAGAAAAACTACAAAGCTTATTAGCGTTTTTATGAATCAGAAATACTTCGAGGCATGTCCTATATGTGGAGAAGACTGGGTTTTAAACCAAAAGTTTAACACTTGTAGTTGTGGAATTAATCTAATCAGAATGAATAACTTACAGGTAGTTTGCATTTTTAAAAAATTAGGGCAGTATCAAGTATACTGGAGTAAATTCAAAAATCAATGCTTTGTTCGGCGTAAATACACAAACTATATCCCATTTCCTATTACATTAATACCTTTCGATATAACTGAACAAAGATTGATAAATTTACTAAATTTCTTATGAGTCAAGAGTATTTCGAGAAGTGTCCTATATGTGAAGAGGATTGGGTATCTTTACATTTTTATAATTCCTGTCCTTGTGGATTGATTCTGTATCGATATCATGTTACTGCAAAAGTAATTGCTTTCTCTAAAGAGTTAGATAAATACAGATTAATTTGGCACGTGATTGGATACTGCAAAATATCTATTTCAAGCACCTATCAAGTAATTAAAAAATTTCCGGAGGGCATGATACCCTTTGATATCACAGAAGATAAGTTGCGCACTCTTATACTTTTCATATGAAATATACTGCTTGTCCTCTTTGTCAAAAAGAATGGTTAATGTATAATCATCTGGCGCATGCAAATTGTAATTGTGAATTAGAGCCCTTCATTTATAATGATGAGGTTTCTCTATATAAATATATAGGGGAGTATAAAATTATTTGGCATGGAGATGAAACCGTATCCATAATTTCCACCGTAACATATAAATATGTCTTAAGAAATAGCTGCACCATCATTCCATTTGAACTGACGTTAGATCGACTAAATCTACTACTTCCCTTTCTATGAATTACTTTCCAAACTGCCCTGTCTGTGGAGAAGATTGGACTCCAAGTGCAGTAAAAAATTTAGATGTGGCTTGTGATTGTGGATTCAATATCTATAGCTTTTGCCTTAATAATCTTGGTGATAAAGTAGTCATGATTAT
Organism: Iodosphaeria phyllophila; assembly: GCA_025802455.2. Lineage (NCBI taxonomy): Eukaryota > Fungi > Ascomycota > Sordariomycetes > Amphisphaeriales > Iodosphaeriaceae > Iodosphaeria > Iodosphaeria phyllophila. The sequence continues at coordinate 12,668 of JAOYMO020165142.1, forward strand.
CAAAGCTTTTAAAAAATATCATATTGATTGGAATTTGCAAAACAAAAGAACAAGAATTCAAAAAATGTTTCCTCCTTATGAAGTGTTGGTATTGGATCTTGAACAAGAGTTTATTCCTTTTGATGTGACGGAAGAGCGTTTACAAACCTTGCTACTATTCCTATGACAGATAGTTTATTTCTAAATTGTCCGCTTTGTAACCAAGTATGGAAAGAAGGCAATGGTTTTTGCTCTTCTTGTAATTGTGGTTTCAGAGTTTTTCAATTTTTAGAATTCAGGAATGCTCCGTCGCAAGTCAGCGCTATTTATAAAAAAATTGGTCAATTCATTATGAGGTGGGATAAGAATTATAATACTTGTAAAATGGGAATTCCCATAATGGCGCCGTGCGATGGTCGATTTAAATATATAGAGTTACCTATTGATTCTGTGCCCTATAACATTACTATTGATAAACTAAAAACATTAGCTTTGTTTTCGTAGTTTCAATACTTGAAAGTTTCATCATGCATCCTTACCGCCACCACTCTGATAAAAAGATTCCGGGCTTTCCCAAAGCCTCCCGTCGAAGTATTCTATATTCTTATTCTTTTGGAAGAATGGGAAAGAGACGACGAGACAAGCGAAAGATGCAAATGAAAGAAATGTTTTCTGAAATCAAGGATTGGTGGAGGTGTTATAAAATACCTTTTTTTATAGCATTATTTATTATTACGATTTTAGCTGGGTTAGTAACGGGCGCGTATTATGGTATTAAGCATGATAATAGGGTTGAAGTAGAAAGGCAAGAAAGACAAAAGCAACTTCAAGAGCTTCTTGAAAAATCATGCGCTCCCAATCGATCCCTCTCTTATGTCCCTGATACTGATTATCAAGTAGTTTACTGTGATATAAATGATGCGGTAGTCATGAAGCCGGTGGTGAAGCAATGAAACTCAAGAAGAAGATCTTTGTAGAGGAGGATGAATCCATAGGTCCTCCCGGTGGTAATTATCTATTTACAGCCAAAGAGGCTGCGCAGCAAGCCATTCAAAAAGGTTTGGGATTTATTGAGGTATACGTTAGTGAGCAGGACTTGGAAAATGTTCTGGATGAATATATGAAATTGCTACAAAAGCAATTCAATAAGATTCGAGAATTAAAGAAAACATCGTCAATTCGTCATACTGCTATGAAAGCTCATGACCCTTCCTTTGATCCAGAAAATGAAACCACAGAACAAATTTACTTCTACGAAGATGTTTTGAATGAGAATTACAACCCTATCCCTTTCAAAGCCAAGTACCAAGGAACTTGCGCGGAATGTAATCTTTCCATTGAAGAAGATCAAATGATTCAAGCCGCTCGGAAGATTTCCAATTCTAAAGATTATTTTGGAAATCGCTTGAAATACCAGCATGTGGAATGCCCCTATATCTTTGCCACTCAAGATAAGGAGTCGGAAGAATATTGGGAGATGAGAAATAATGAACGACTGAAGAAAGCCGAGTGCAAAGCTTTTCAAGGATCTAAAACTCCTTATGCCGATCAAGGTTTCTTCTCGGTCCCCGGTAATAAAAAATAATTTACAAACCGTTATATATTTTTAAATTTAAAGGTATGAAATGAAAAAAATGGCTTGCAGAGATACTCTTCATAATCAAATAATTGGTAAGTTAGTTGCGATCGATAGTAGGATTAAGCAACGTGGTTTTGCGCTAAAAATGCGAGAAGTATTATTTGAAGAATTTGATGAGGAAAAGACTATTCATTCAGAATATGATGAGGGATCAAGTTGTGATGGAAATATGGTTTGGTCCCATATTGCAAATAAAACGAAAATATCATATTCATCTCATAGATTTTGTCAAAAGTGCAAAATAAAAGATGATCTTTGTTATGAAGATTTTATAGCAGGTGGACCGGTTCATGTAGTTCCTGATGCATATTTTGTTTCTGAAGATGAAAGATGTGTTATTGTTTTTGAAGTTGTGGTTCATCACGATATTTCTAGAAATAAAATTATCAGTTATAGGAACTTGGACCTTGGTCTGGATGAATTAAGTATAAACTTTATTCTCATCAGAATAGATTCCAGTGAAAATATTGCTATTGTTGATGCTAATTGGATAAATGAGGATTTTCTCAGAAATACTAAATCAAAGGCTATCTATTCAAAAGTTCCTGATTTAGGAAATATGAGTTCTATTAAAAATTTGATAGATAAAGAATTTTGGTTTTCAGCTAATCAAGTTAAACCAGAATCTATATAGAAAATACCTTGAGGCTCCCATCGGCAGCGGAGGGAGCCCTCAAGGTGTAAGACGGTGAGAGTCGTCGAGGAATGGTAAGAGAAGATATATAGACGGTATTAGGTAGTAATAACATGCGCTTGTGACGGAATCGGCAGACGTAGCGGACTTTAATGCATTGCGTTATAAGCAATGAAATTTGAGCACCAGGATAGGAAACTTCTTGCGTGAATTCCCTTAAATTCGGTGGAACTCTGACGGACAGCAATGTCCAAGACAATACCGAGCCAAGCCAAGAGTCAAATCTTGGAAGGTGTAGAGACTAAACAGGGGAGATCTAAACAGCGAAAGCTGCATGATCAAGATATAGTCCGGACCACAACATCGAAAGATGGCATAGGAAACTATGAGTGGTGAAGAAAATCCGCATCTCGAAAGAGAGTGGGAGTTCAAGTCTCCCCGGGCGCACCATATGAATAATTCATTTCAAACGTCTTCTGAAGTTGACGTACAATGTGATAAGTGTAAGAAGACTTTTAAAAGATCTGTATCTTTTCTCGCTAATCATAAACTTAAAAAGTATAATCACTTATTCTGCAGCAAGCCTTGCTCTGCTGCATTTTATAATCACGAACGAGCTGTTAAGGCAGACAAGACACTTGTGGTTCCTTTCTGGGACCCAGAATATGAAGTTAGATTATATAAAGAACCCAATTCAAATGGAAGACGGTGGGTTTGGTACAAAGGTTTTGGATCTAAAAAAGGTAAAGATATTAAAACACTTTATGCGCGTTATGTAATGGAAATGCATTTAGGTAGATATTTGTTATCCGAAGAAACGATCGATCACATTGATAAGGATCGTTTAAACGATTCAATAGAAAACTTACAAATATTGAGTAAGTCTGATCATACAACATTAGATAATCGAAGAGTTAAGAAAATTGAAACCAAATGTATTTGGTGTAAAAAAGATTTGTTGAGAAGTCCTGCGAAGATACATTCGGCTTCTAAAAGGGGACGTGCAGGACCTTTTTGTGGGAAATCTTGTAGGGGTTCTTATGGGGCTTCCGTTAGAAAAGATAAGAAATCAAAGCTATCTCCAATGGGAGAAATTCCTACCGAGGATAGAGAATACTTCTTTATCGATAAAAAATAATAATATGCCACAGTAGCCCAATTGGCAGCAGGCATCTGGCTCAAAATCAGAAAAGTGTGGGTCCGAATCCCACCTGTGGTACCAAGTAGTATTTCATTAATTAAACAATTAACAAGGAAAATAACATCATGTTTCAGAAGTTTGCTGGTTGTCTCTTCGTGTTCTCTATGGTTCTGTCGCAGGGTTGCACTTCCAGTGCTTCTCCTCCCGCCACTCCGGTCAAGGATAGCACCGCTACTCCCTGTGAGAAGTCGCCGGGCTCTTGCGACAATTACGATCGAGCTTCCCTGATTCTGGCGGACATGATGCGTTCCACGGTGCAGACCGGTAAGGAAGGCGTTTCGGCAGGTTATGATGCTGCCAAGGAAGCCTACAACAAGAAGTAAGCTTCGCCATAAGATTTGAAGATTGAGAGGATTGATTACAATCTAACGGTGTATTTGTGTAAGTAAGTGTTAGTTAAACCCGCAGCTTCGAAAGAAGACAATCCATAGGAAGCGGTAATATTAATTGCTACCAGAGCTGACTACTTTAAACATCACGTCTCTTTAAATAGGATGCCCCTCCAAGGGTCCGGAACTTTGGAATGAGGGAGTAGCGTGGACCGAGACCTGGATTAAATGCCAGAAACTACCGGGTGAAAAACCTTGGCAAGAAGAAACACAAAATTCAATCCTCTCAATTCTTCAATTTAATATGATGGAAGATTATACTTATCAGTGCCCATATTGCCCGACAACATTAGTTTTCTTATTCTCTTATAGTTTGGTCAGTATAACTAGTTTAGGTCATTACCACTATGTGGCTGCCTGTTCCAAATGTGATCGAGAGTATATAATCAATTTTAGTGAGCTATGTATAGCTCCTTTTCTTGGAAAAGTGGATAGAAAAATCAGATACTGGAAATATGACAGCAAGAATAATTCAACAGTATTAGATTATTATAATTCAGTAGATGGTTTTGTTTCCCTCATTAATTGTGAGAAGCTTATAGCTTTCACTTGAGTTACCCAGATTCTATAAGGTATGTTTATTAAAAAATTAATCTCTCTTTACGATGGCAAAGAAATACATTCTTCTGTTGAGTATTTTGCTATACCAAATATCACAAAGATGCGGGCTCGCATTGAGAGAATGGCTAATTCTTTCGATTATAGATATTATCTATTTTCAGAAGAATCTGGTAAGTTAGAAAATGTATCTGTATTTGATTTTGATCAATACTCTCTATCTTCTTTGTGCTGTGTAAAAGAAGAAAATAATGAGGGGTTTTATTTTGATAATCATGGTAAGCCTATTGCTTTGGAAAACTTGAAGAGAATCATTACTGGAGAAATTTCTTTGGGTATGAAAACAACCACCACACAAGTCTTTTCTCAAAATAGTGATGAGCTTCTGTACGCCATGGTTGAGTCAAATGGTAATTACTCATACTTTCAGTATGTAAATGGTAACAAGAAATCAAGTAGTGCCGATGTTTTTAATCAAGCAGTGATGTCATCTCCATCAATGATTCTTGAAGAAATTGATGGTGTTGTCTACAAGAGAATTGCGTGGGATAATGAGAGACGTTATCACAACACTCATGGACCTGCTTTTTGGAATAAAGATCCGAATAAAGAAGAATACTATATTCACGGCAAACTCATCACCAAAAATCAATGGGAAAAGATTAAGGATACGTCGGACCAATCTTTGAAAGATTGGAAGCTGGCTGACAAATACAAATATCAGAACATTAATGATTTCGTTATTAAAAATGGAGATCTTTATAAAACTAATTCTAATGGCGATCTTCATGCTGAAGGAGGACCTGCCATTATTCGTTGTGATGGAGATCAAATCTGGGCAGTAAATGGTAAGAATCATCGCGAAGATGGTCCAGGATACATCTCTGGCGATGATTCTTATCAAAGATATTATTGGGAAGATGTGAGAGTATCTTGGGAACAGTTTTGTGCCAAACGAGAGGAGAAAGATCTTTCTCCTAATGTAAATACTATGGAATATAAATTTGATAGTTTAGATATTACCGCTAAACAGTATGAGGTTATCCAGCAACTGGGAGAGTATACTGCAGCTTTAGGAGAGCATTTTGATCTAACATCAGCTTGGGATAACAAGGTTGGTGGTTTGAAAATTCCTGCCAAAACACTATGCTGTTGGTATCAGGATAGATCCATTCATAAAAAACATGGTCCTGCTTTGATTCTTCCGGATGGGACGCAAATCTGGATGGAACACAATAATGTTCATCGAGAAGATGGTCCTGCCATTATTCATGCAGACGGTAGAGAGCAACTCTTTCTTCATGGAGAAGAAATTAGTCCTAAATCCGAACCGGATAAGAAGGTAGCTATCTCTGGAACAGAGCCTTTTCCTCGTTGGGAAGCTAAACTCACGTCTTCCATGGCGCAGTTTTCAGCTCTCACTGAAATCAAAGCGAAGTATCCTTGGTATAAGCAACTTGTGAGAGCGACAGAGGATATTATCCTTAAGGATAATTATAGTGACTCTCATAGCATTCGACAAGGTGATTACTATCGCTGGGATGATGAATACCAATGTATAGATGCCAAGGGCAATACTCCTTGTATTGTAAGAAAAGACGGAGGAACTATTAGTATTAATATGAACCTCTGGTGGGTAGTTGATGGTAATAAAACATCAACCCAATACTTCCATCATGATAATATTCTTTATAAGATTACTTTAGAACAGTATAATGTTATTAGGAATATGGGTGATAGATCAGGGTGGCAGGATAAACTATCTAATGTGTGGATGTCTTGTGAGCCAAGGGGTGTCAATTCAATTGTAGATGCAAATAGTGGGTGCATTTATATAGGAGACTCCCATACAGCTCACAATGATAAAGGACCGGCAGTTATTTGCCCAGATGGTTCTTTAATCTGGATGAAAAATAACCAACTGCATCGAGCAGATGGTCCCGCAATTATTCACGCTTCTGGTGGGCAAGAATATTATATTAATAATCTGAAGATCTCAAGAGATAAATTTATAGAATATTATAACTCGAATCTTTCTAAAGAAAAAATCAAAACAACTTTAAATAAACCTATTATCAAGGAAACCAAGACAATGTCATTTGTGGATGAATTTACTTCTGATGGAGAAAAGGCTGCTTATCGTTTCGGAGCGCGGAAGCTATCCAAGCTTGCCTCTCATACCTTGGAGAAGATTCTTCGAGCCCAGGGCATGAAGCGGAAGGAGATTTCCGTTCTTCTTTCCCTGGCGGAGAAGCCCATGGGAAAGGCAGCTATCTCTTATGGCTTGGGTAAAATGGGAGGGTTAGTCCCTGGTCTCAAGGAGAATGATAAGTTCAAGCGCTTGATGGAAGAGCTGCGAGTGGAGGGTATGACCAATGGATTGGAGATTGGAGTAGATACTATTCTTCCTTCGCTTATTCCGGGTCTCCAGTCTCTCCTGGGTGAGCTTCCTCCTCCTGTCAAGGTTCGAGTCGATCCTCCCAAGAAGCATAAGAAAGCCAAGCCAGCTCCGGAAGAATTGGAAGAAGATGATGGTTCTTATGATTATGATACCAAGGCTCATTTCACTTCTTAACAAATCATTTCTTTTAAAACTTAAATATCATTGGATATAGATTATTAAAAGAGTTCAAGATTTCCGAGAATACTTCCCGAAAGTTTTCCACTCCTTACCAAAAGAAAGGCGCTATTATGAATAATAGTAAATCTTCTCCTAATAAGGAACAGGCAGATCGAGATAACGCTCAAGAAAGGATTAGGTCAATTCCCAAAGTGGGAGAGTCCGGTCCTAATCGAAACCAGGAGAAAAAGGAGTGGCACGACCAAACCCGTGTTGCTGACCCCTCTTTAAATCCAAAGTGACGACTTCATTAACTAATTAACCTGCGGAAAAGTCACCATGAGAATTTGCCATCTATCCGATACTCATGGAGAGTTCCCTTACTTAAAGGGAAACTTCGATGTCATCGTTCACTCTGGTGACTTTTTCCCGAATGATTTTTATCATAAAATCGGAGATATGGAAGGTGAACAACACTTCCAGAAGAAATGGTTGAAAGATAGATTAAGCACCATAGAAGAGTGGTGTCAGGGGAAACCCTTTCTCTTCACCCTGGGCAATCATGATTTCGTGGATGCCAAATGGATGGAAGCTACCTTGATTAAAAGAGGTATCAACGCCCACCATTTACATCAACGAATCGTGTCCTGCCGAGACATTAATTTTTATGGATTCCCTTTTGTGCCCAGCATCAACGGTACTTATAATTTTGAGAGAACTATTCCTCAAATGCAAGTTGAAGTAGATGTGATGGTAAAGGTCTTAAATTCTAAAGATGTAGATGTAATAGTAGCTCACTCTGCTATGCATGGAACTTTGGATGATCCCCAGTCTCATTATGGATCCACAGTGATTGGTAATGCTATGGATTATCAGGTAGTTAATCTGCCCTTTGCTTATTTGCATGGTCATATTCATTCCGATTATGGAGTGACAATTCGAAACGAAGTGTTAGTTAGTAATGCAGCTACCACCCAAAACATTATTAAAATTTAATATGATTCAATCCGTGATAGCTTTGATTGTAGTTTGCTCTGCAATTATTTGGTTAATCGTAAAGGTAGGTTTGTTTTGGAATAAAAACAAATGATCTTATCTCTATTTCAAATATTGATTTTTATATTACTACCCTCCATAACCTTACAACCTTTAAGCACGCCCATTCATATACTATTGGTATTGGGTGTGATTTTATTATCTGATTGGTTAGCGAAAGTATTAACATGAATGAAGATGATATCAAAACTTGGATGAAGAAGCATGCTCGAGAGTATTTGGATTCTTGTAGGGAGTTGGATCTGACTGCTCTCTCGGAAGCAGCAGCTCAAGAATTCGATGCTTACACTGGCGATGAGTATGAGATTCCCTATCGAATCTTTGACCTGGCGGTAGATGTAGGAGAAGAGTTGGAGCTGTGAGTTTCCTATTTGATAATTGTACTGTTAAGTTTCGAGAGGAACGGATTTTCGCTCATGGAGTGAAAGAGTTTGTTAATCAAGCAGGAGCTTACTGTTTACAAGAATTATCCAAACTTAAATACGCTCCTATTCTTGACAAAGATTATGATCTTTTGCTTGATGTAAAGCTTGCTGATACAAGCATAATTCTTGATAAGAAGTGGATTTTTTCTGGGCAATGGATGATTACTATGGATGCTAATGGATATGTTTTTCATGGTAATAAATTTACAAAACCTCCCAAACATGGGTTGTATCTTTTAGATATTGAGATGACATCTTTAACAAAAACGTATCGCATAGATCTTCGCACCATTCATCATGATAAACTATCCACCCAAGAAATGGTGAGAGAGATTGAGAAACTTAAGAATTTAAAATCATTTATCTAATCTGCAGTTATTAAAAATAATATCATACCCCTCCTCCAGGTTATAAGGTAATTATAACTATGAGGAGGTTTTATGTTAACTGCCGAAGAAGCTCGCCAAAAGTCTAATGATATTGCCAAGAATAAGCGTCTATCTAAAAAAGAATTAAGCAATGTAACGGAATTGTTACAGAAGCATTTAACCGAGCAAATCGAAGCTGCTTGCGAAAAGGGTGAGTATACTATCGCCACTTACTTGGTGGACTTGGATTGTGATATTAAGGGTAAGCTTGCCAAATGGAAGATTACTTTACATGGAGAAGATCTCTTTCATTTAGAAAATTCTTTGCAAGAATGGTTAACTTCTTTGGGTTATCGGTACAGTGTATTTCCTTTAGAGAGGGATGATGCTCCCCAGAAATTCAGCATTCATTGGAGATAAAGATGACTCCCTATATGTTTCGTGGAAAGCTCCGCGACTTATTTGTGAATGATAAGTTAGGAACAGCTTCTCCCACCTACGATACTTCAAGAAATTTTATCTGGTATTGTCTTTCTACGAATGGTATTATATCTCCTGCTCAGGTACGTAATACTATAACTATCCCCACTGTACCATCTGTTACGGAAGATGCTTTAAAAGAACTCATCGTTAAAGCATTTAAAAATTGTCAAGATATCTCCAAAAGAGATAAAGATAGTTCTTCTACAAATAGTTTTTTACTATCTGATAATTGTTCTGAAGATGTTATGAAGAAGTATTTCGATAATTTTTTACTGGTAAATGGATTAGAAGAGGGGTATGTATATCATATTCCGGACCCTGAATTCTTTGGAATTTTATTTACCAGTACTGATGGTGAAGGGTGTGGATGCTTCACTGACTTTGTATTTAAAGAAAAGGTTAGTTAATGAAATTCGTTATTGTAATTGCTGCATGCCTTTGGACTATGTTTCTGGGGGCTTGTCTAATTGATACGCTACCTTCCCCTCATGATAATCCTTACCAGTTCCCTGGTGAAGATAAGGATATCTGGATCTATCCTGACGCGGGAACCATGAAGAATAAGTAGTTATGACTTCAACTGGAAGACATAAAGCTAAGGATTGTTTTCTCCATGGGCGAAGGGTAAGAGTAGATGCTGCCTTGGCTCCAATGATTCAGCGAATGTGGGATAAAGAAATTTATACCAAAAGCTCATGTGAAAAAGGATATAATGGAAAAAATCCTTGGATTTGTTTTAGTACAGTTCAGGACTATTGTAAGTTCCTCAATATCATTGCGGAGTATGGCTCTGAAATGTATGAGAAACTTATCGCCTCTCACAGTTTGATGAAGACTTGGAAAGTATCATACAGTGTAGATAATTTAGGCGTTCAGGGTAAATGGAAAAGAATACGTAAAGAAAAATCAGATATGGATACAGGATACGATATGTGGGAAGAGACACATTGTACTCATAATGATTTTAATGTCAGAGTGAATTTGTACTTCAATAAGAAGTATATCCCTTATATTGAAAGTAAATTAGGAGTAAAGTGAGTTATAAAATGTTAATTTGTGAAGATTGGAAAAAGAATTACAAAGAAGCTACTCGTGAAACGGATGGAGAATTCGGTCACAACTGTGATTTTGGTTGGGGGAGACCTTTTGGTAGGCTTGCAAAGATGGTCAACTTTAAATTGTTAGACCATTATACTTGCGAAGTATACACAAAAGATTCCACTGTTCCTATGGAAGAGCTTTTGATTTTTATTATCACCAAGTTCCCGGGAGCGTCTTCATCCTCTTATAGTAAGAAAACTGGCGTGTTAACTTTGGAGTGGCATTTTTAATGAACGAATCAGAAGTAGAAGAAAAGATTCGCGATGCTGTTACCTGGGCTCTTGCCAAGAATAAGCCAGGACGAAAGCCCGAAATAAACGTAAAGCTTGGACTTATTGTAGATTTCGAGAAGAAGATCTTCTCTCCCCTGTATTGTGTCCTCATGCAAGAGCTTCAAGGCGATAAGGTAGGATGGCATCCTCCAAGTGGAGTTGATATTTATACCGCTATCTCCAATTTGTTTCCGTCCTTAACCAAGCATCGTTTTCAAAATCTTTGGGACCTAATGCTTCATCCAAGTGGTGAGAAGATCTCCTATAGTTTTTCTGCTCAAATGGATGGTGCTGGTCAACTCATTGACTATCAATTCATTAAGAATGAACAGTATATTGATTCTTCTTATTTGGAAATAATATTTCAAATGGCAGAGGAGTTTGGAGTTGTTCCTTGTCAAAAGGCGAATTTTTCCGGGTTATATTCTGGTGAGAAGGTAGAGAGTTTAACTCGAGATAATGCTTGTCTCACTCATAATGATGAGGAAATATTTTCTCAAAAATTAAAGTCTTTTCTGTTCAATGATACCCGAAGAAAGTTAGTAGAAGGATTGAAACCATGAGTATGTTTTCTGAAACAGATACTGAATCTCGTAGAGGAAAAATTATAGATACCATTCCAATATTTATTATCATCATCGTTCTTATGGGATTTTTCACCTCCACCTTTTATGGTGAAAAAAGTTGGATCCAAAGACAAGAAAACTCTTGTCTTCCTGGTAAATTTTTAGAGATGGTGGATGGTAGTCAAAATCTTATTTATTGTCAGATAAATGGAGAAGTGGTGATGAAGCCACTATTGAAGTAAGTATGAAGTTTTATCATGGTTTTCTTTTAGTTCTACTGCTTTCTGCTTGTCGAATTGTGGAGGTACCCTCTTCCGGCATTGAGGAAGGTGGCTCGGAACCTTTGGGTAGTGGGGGCGCTGGTGGCGCCCCGGAAGAGTGCCAGGCTTGGACCGAGGCAAACGTTGAGCTTTGGGCAGAGGAGCAGGGCGGAACCTTTTGCGGCACCTGGCAAGGCGAGTGTGGGGAGCGTCTCCGAAGCCCGATTCCGTGTCAGCAAGGGTGCGGGGGAAAGCTGTATCTCCCAGGCGAGAAGCTGTCCGGTCCCATCATCGACGGAGCGGATATTCTCCATGCGGAAATTGCCCCCGACAATGTCTGTCAGGAGCAATACTTTTCCTTGGTAGCCGAGGTTTCTTGTCATATGAAGGAAGCCGAAGGTAATGTCTTGGTGCTATGCGCAGATCATTCTATTGATGAAGCTGCCAATGACCCGGAGTCTGTCTGTGATAAAATTACCATGGGAGGGCTCAACCCAGATTTCTCAATCTTTTGTTGTCATGGCTCTTATTAGAGTCATAGCGATTATTGTATTCTTTAATAATTATCAAAACTTCTCCTATGCGCAGACTTGCCGAGGGGATAAGTTTTTAGGACTATCGGAAGATAGCAAGACGGTTTACTGTGCCGATGCTGAAGGCAATGTGTATTCCAGAAATTGGAAAGATTAATATGTCTAAAATGACTCCTGATCAATTGGAAGATATGTGCAAGAAAAGTCTGGACCAGCACGTTCAGAATGGCGGAAAAATCTCTTATGGAGTTTGGCAGAATTTCATGTGGGATGATAAGAATCACAAGATTTTTACCGACAACAATTGTGCTTGCGCTCTTGAAGCTGCCCTGCTGATGAACAGTAAGGAGAAGATCATGAGTGATTCCGAATACTTGAATGAGGGTCACCTCGGACTTCATAGCTCACATATCTACTCTTTCCATGATTTTGTGGAGGATTTCGGAAGTAAGATTCTGGAGATCTCTGATTGTGATCGATCGGAATTTGTCAAGGGATTTGATGCCTATTCCGAGGCGCAAGTCTTTGCGCGAAAGTTTTCAGATTATTTTAAGGCTGGAGAACGAGTAGCCGAGTATGCTTGGGAAACCTATCCTGATTCTATTGTTTTGATTTGAGGTATTTATGAAAAATATTCCGCAATACTTTCTCTTGCTTCTGCCTTTCATTCTATTGGCTTCGGCAGTTTACTTTCTGGGACATCCCTATTAACATCCAATGTTTGAAAAGAAATTGGTGAAGGCTATCCTGAAACCATCTTTAAAGAAGAAGGTGATGGAGTCGATCATTAAATATCAACAGAAAGGTAGAAGTCTTTCTGATATTGAAATCTTTTTAATTCATAAGCTGTTGCGAATCGGACAAGATTAATATGTCATTTCATGATTTTAAAAGTATCCTTCCTGGAATGAGAGTTCGCTGTATTCTTGGATATCCTAATGATGTTGCTACGGTAGAATCTTCTGATGATCAATTGAAGATGATTCGTTTAAAATGGGATGTTCCTAATCGAATCAATGTCTTTCACTCTCCTTCTGCTTTGGAGCTGGCGATAACTAACTTCTCTTCCATTACTTCGGTAGGAGAGTTGGAGGAGGCGATGCGCCAGAAGAAAGATATCATGTATATCAAGGACCCTGGCACCGTAAGTGAGTTTGGCTGCACTGCTATTGTTACTTGGGTAAGTGCGCAACACTTCGAGATGAAGTGGCGACATGACCAAACCTATCATACTTTCCCTCTGGAACATAAGCATTACTTTCAGGTAGTAGATGCTCTGGTCCAGACACCAGCTTTGGTGCAAGAAGCCCCCTGTTCGACCTGTCAAAGGATGAATGATGTTGGGATAAGAACTTGTTGGTATTGCGGTAATTCACCGACTATGTAATTTATATTTGATGCCGGAAGATACAGCCTCCCATCCGACAACGGATCGGAGGCTTTCTTTGTTGGTCGCGATTGACCTTCAGACAACTAAATAATAAAAGGAAAGAATAATTATCATGGGACAGAAGTATAAGCCTCGTCAGATGAACCGTGTTCCCCGTTCTTTTGTGGCTCGGGATATGATTATCAATTTTGGTTCGGATGAGTTCCAGGACCGAAGAGATAAGCGTAACAAGCGAGAGGTTCTGTGGAAGCGGGATGAGGAGCTGGAAGAGGATTACTCCGAAGATCAGGAGTAGAATCTTACAATTAATTTGCATATAGAGATTGTGGAGAGTTCCATGGATGGTAGATTTATTGTCATTCATCAGGGAGTAGTTCTGAAGAGAACCTTTCTGTTTGTAGATGCTTGGCTATATGCCAGGGAACTCTCCTGCTATTGCAAGATTGTGGAGGGTGATTGGCAGTGGGTGATTAATCCTCCTTTCACTAATTAGTATTATTATGAGCAAGAAAGCTAAGAAAAAAGTAAGTATCACGTGCCCTAACTGTTTATCCTTTTTTGTTGGTCCTGTAGATGCGTGGTTTGTATGTAATCATCCTTGTCCTTGGAGACATCTTTGTCTATCACAGGCGCCTAAAAGTTTTAATTCACAAGTTAGTTTTATATTAAATAATAAGAAATTTTTTATTCATTGCTTATCTTTCAATAATAATGTGTATTCTGCTTGGTTATCCATGGAAGTTGATGGAGTGAATTTTGAAAAAGTTTATTGCCAAACATCTTTCATTAATCAACCCCAAGCAGAAAAGATAATAAAGCTAATTGCTTTTAGTTGAATTGAAAATAGTGAGAGAAATTCTATCAAAATGAAAACTCATTGTAATGCCTGTGGATTAGAAATACCTTTCATTCCTAATGCGGTTTATATAGATTGTAAAGGTTCTTGCGGTTGGTCTCATTGGAACCATGAAAATGGATTTATCATTTCAACATGCCGATTTGTTTATTGCGATAAACAATATATTATTATCGCTAATAGTAACAAATATGGAGATGATTATTCTGTGTATGAGGCGTTTTCAAAAAAGCCTTACATCTTAAAAAGAACAGAATATCTTAGTAAAGAAGAAGCAATAAAACTTATTAAGCTAATGGCATTTCTATGAATTGTCCTATCTGCAATACTATCACAGATCTGCCTAAAAAATCAGATATAACTTACACCAAAAGCATTAAATGCATAGGCTGTGAGTGGTTTCATAATTTTATATGTATGGGTAGCGTGTTATATATATCTACTTCATATGCATTTAAGTTTAATAATAACTCATATTATATTAATAGGTATAGCGTAAATCAAACAGATGGTTTGAATTTTGCTTTATATAAAGGCATAAGAGGTGAAGGTCAGAATGAATTTCTGCATGAATTCTCTCACGCTCCATCTAAAAAAGAAGCTATCAGGATTATTGATTTAATGACATTTATATGAATTGCCAAATATGTAATCATGAAATTAAAAAACCAGAAGAAAATCGAGATGTAGGGATTCCTTGCACTGGATGTGAATGGCGTCACAATTTTATTTTTCATGGAAGTCAACTGACTTACGCCAGTATATCTCGTAGTTTTGATTACGAAAATAAATCATATATTTTGATAAAACCAAAATCATTTAGTTTTAACCTAAAATTTACTTTACTTGTGTATGATAAAAATAAAATTGTTGGATCTCCACTCCATGTATTCTCCGATATTCCAAGCAAAGAGGATGCTATCAAAATAATTAAGCTACAAGCCTTCCTATGATAAAGTGTCATAATTGCGGAACTCAAATCCATAGTAATGGTAACTGGTGGCATTGCCCCAGTTCATGTGGTTGGTATCATAAAAATCATGGTGGAATGTGGGTAGATTCTTTACATCATTTCTCTTATAAAGAAATAAAATATGATCTATGGGTTACCACCCCAATCTTCTTAAGATCTTATTCTGAAATTAAAAGCGATCGTAAGTCGATATATAAACAGGAAGGTATAGCAATTACAGAGGATCAATCCAAGAGAATTCTTGATCTTTTAGTATTTACTTGATTCAAGCTCTTTTAGCTCAGTTGGTAGAGCACCTGCCTTGTAAGCAGGATGTCGTCAGTTCGATTCTGACAGGGAGCTCCATATGATTGTGAAGTGTATCTTTTGCAAGCAGGATCATTTCTTTAAGAGAAATAAATCAGAAAAGATCAAATGTGATTGCAAAGGTAATATTTTTACCTACATTATGTATAGTAAAAATTATAATTCGATTTTTCAATATGTCCATTTGATTGAAGAACAGAATGATAAAATCATTTATGCTGCCAAGCATTTATTTCCTGATATAAAAGAAACATCCTATATCCATAACTATGGTCTTAATGGTAAACCTATTATAATGGATAATATACCGGATTTAGTATTTTTCGAAGATTGGGGAAAAACTTGGGAAAGATATAAGCTTCTGCGAGTTTTCTCATGAGTGCTGAATATAAGTGCCCAGTTTGCCATATTCCATTGGTGGATAAGAAACCAGGCACTCCAATTTATGGCTCTCAATGGCAATGTGACTGTGGAATATCTCATACAATTTTCCATGATACATATGGAGAAACAACACGCTTCGAAAGCTTTTTCCTTGTAAATGATCATAAAACTATCTTCTACGATCATATAAGAGATTACACAAGTATAACTGTTGACATTAGCGGGTTTCACATAAAAAGAATACCCAACGAATATTTTATTAGAATTTGGAATTTACGAGCTTTAGTTTAAAGTAAATGACAACTTATCATTGCCCTGGCTGCCATATTGAAATAGATACATATTTTACTACTGGTAAAATGTTGAACGATTCTATTTGTCCTTGTGGAATCTTTCATTCTAATATGAAGTCAAGCGCCATGATAGGATCACCAGTACCAAGCAAAAACCCAATCGAATTTATTTGGTTTACGGCTAGTTTTAACAACGATCCAGTTGATGTGGAATATGATTATATTGTGAATAAGACTTCGGTTCAAATCAGATTTCCCGAATATGATAGAACCACAACAGATGGTCCAGAGATACTTATTAAATACGTCAAACTCAAAGCATTTACATGAAGAATTATCATTGTCCGATTTGTAATCACGCTTTTTCTAAACATAGAATTAGAGAGGCGGGACAAAAAAAATGTAAGTGCGGGGTACTTCATACTCAACGACAACTTAATGTAAGTTACAATCATCTCTATGTAGATGGTGTAAGACATATCGTGAGCACTTTTGAGGCAGCCCATTTATATTATATCTATTTTCATCTAAAAAATATGACTCAAGTTTTTAATTTTAATAGCGGTTCGCAAGAAATACTTTACCAGGAAGGCAAAGACCCTTTTGTTAGAGCATTTAAATTGAAGGCTTTCACATGAACTATATATGTCCGGGTTGTCAAGTGGATCTACCCACAGAACCAATGATAGATCATCCGTCTTATGTTGTGAATGCTGTTGGATCTACTGCTTATATAAAGTGCTCTTGTGGCATGATGAATGTTTTTGATTATACATATCAAAATATATACGCTTCAACTGATGTAAATTATTCCGGATCTATTTCTTTAAGAAAAGATAATCCGTTAATTTTGCATCGTTTATCAAGTTATTTTGGTAGCGAAGAAATAGCTATTCTTTATGAGCATCAAGCTAATGTTTGCTACAGAAATTTTAAAGTTTCTTCTACGGGTCCAGATGAATTAACTCGGTTATTCAAGTTAAAATCTTTTGTATGAAGAAGTATTTGTGCCCCGCTTGTGGAAAGTCAATTACGACGTTGCGTAATTATTTTACTGTAGCGACGCCTGGTTTGGTTAAAATAAATTGTGATTGTAATAAATTAGATCATGTGATTAGATTCGACTACAACGAAAAAGTTATAGATATTGAATCTTTACTATCTATAGATAACAGAAGATATGAAGTTAAGTATCAACATAATACAAATAGATGTCTATTAATTCCTGAAGATTTCGAATCTTCTTTTCATGATGGAGTAGATCTTATAAAGAAATATTTGAAATTTAAAGTATTTGCTTAAAGCATATTGTGATATTTATATGAATATTTAAAATAAAGGGGAAGCATGATTTCTAAAGCTGACACTCCTCATCGCATGAATACTCTTTATGTGGCAACTATCTTGGGTTTATTTTCTTTCTCCACTGCTAGTTTATGTTTACTATTAGGTATTTGGGTTCATGACTTGCTATGGGCAAGTTTGGGATTAATTTTAATTGGGGCTATCTGCTTCTATAAACTGATTAGATTATAATATTATGGCTGTATCTTATTCATTTACTGAATTATTTGCGAATCCAGATCATGTGAGGTTACAAGAAAATACTCACCCTCTTATCAAGGAATGTCTTGCTATGGATTTCAGAATCCATGGTCAATGGTCTTCTTCTTTAAAGATAATTAATGGCGAAATATTCTTTGATGGTTATTTACCATCAAAGAAGTCTTTTATTTTTAATTATTTTGTACCAACCATTCATCATGAGATATCTCATTTTCTTGAAATGAAAGACATGAATCGTCTTTTAATGATTGATTTTGGTTTGCCCTCTTATTTGAGTCCATCAGTCAAAGGTGGGTTCTTGCCGGGATATTCTACATCTTCAATTATTGCTGGGACGGCACGAGAAGCTCGGGTTCGTGGAATTCAATCTCATTTGGGACCAATTCAAATGGAATTAGGTGAAGTGCGTCCTCCACCAAATCCGCTTATGGAACAAGCCAAAGAGAATCTTCTTCCTTTTGGAAGATTTAACTCATTGAAAGAATTCAATGAATGGATTGATCATATTGAAGAAAAAACCCACTCTCAATGGAGTTTGGATCGTATCCAACATGAGTGGAAGATTCGTCTCGAATTCATCCAAAACTGGATGGAAACTCCCGAATCGATCACCACATAGCTCTCCCATCCGACCGGGAGTAATCCGTTTGTTGTAATCTAAACTGCGCTGATGCGCCAATATCGGATGCTCTATTATGGGATATTACAAGCGTTCTACCAAGGTCAAGCCCGCTCCCGTTCCGGAAGTAGCTCGAGAGTGGAGCCATTACCAGCAGGAGGTATTTCAGGATATTGCTTCTGGTGAGGGCAACACTCATGTCTCGGCTCTTCCGGGAAGCGGTAAGACTTCAGTGATCGTGGAAGGTTTTAAGCACGTTCCTAATAACAAGAGCGCTTTGATGTGCGCCTTCAATAAGTCCATTCGAGATGAGTTGGAGTCAAGAGCCCCTTCTTTCGTTTCTGCCAAGACTCTGCACCAGGTAGGTTATGCTGCTTGTCGCAAGGCTTTTCCCAGACTGGGAAAGCCGGACCAGTATAAGCTGGAAGGTTATGTCAAGGCAGAACGTGGCGAAGAGTCAGAAAGCTTTGACATTCGAGGGCAGCTGGAAAAGACTGTCAACCTATGCAAGTGCTATCTGGTTACAGAAGAGGAACAAATCTCTGCCCTCATCGATAAGCATGATATCGATATGGGTTCGGATACTCGATCCCAGTTCATTCATTCCGCCCAGAAGATTCTGTTTGCCTCTACCAAGGATACGGCTCGAGTAGACTTTGCAGATATGTGTTGGTTCCCCAACCACTATAATCTGGATCTGGAAAAGTACGATCGGGTTTTCATTGATGAAGCTCAAGATCTGAATGCTTCCCAGATTAATTTGGCTTTGAATTCTTGCGCTTCGGGTGGAAGAATTCTGTCAGTGGGAGATGTCTATCAATCCATTTACTCCTTTTCTGGAGCTGATTCGGAAGCTATTCCCAACATCATCAATAGAATGAATAGTAGGGTACTTCCTCTATCTATTACCTATCGGTGTGCCAAAAGCATCGTGACTCTGGCACAGACTTTGGTTCCCCAATTGGAGGCAGCTCCAGGAGCCAAGGAAGGTTTGGTTTCCGAAATCAAGCAGGAAGAAATGGCTGACCTGGTGAAGCCTGGGGATTTCATTCTGTCCCGTTCCAATGCGCCTTTGATTCGTTGGTGTCTCAATCTGCTTAAGAGTGGCATACCAGCGAATATTCAAGGTCGTGATTTGGGTAAGGGCTTTCTTTTTCTGATGAAGAAGTCTGGTGCGCAGAATGTGGATTCTTTCCTGGATTATCTGAATGATTATCTTGATGTGGAAGTGGAGAGGCTTACCAAGCTTCGTCGAGATACTTCTCTAATCCAGGACAAGGTAGATTGTCTTCGTTCTCTTTGTGAGGGAACTCGGTCTTTGGATCAGGTAAAAGATAATATTCAGAAGCTATTTCGAGATGGTGATGAGAAGGATCGTGTCATTTTGTCCAGCACTCATCGGGCGAAGGGTTTGGAGAGGGATCGAGTTTTCATGCTTAATTCCACCTACAAGCCTGGAAAAAATCAGGAAGAAACCAACCTTGCTTTCGTGGCAATGACTCGAGCCAAGAACGAATTGTATTTGGTTTCTGGTAAGTGAAAAACAATGTTTGGCTGCTCTTCGCATAATACCAGATATAGGTATAGCGAGGGGCAGCCAAAGGGTATTTATGAACATATACTGTACGCGATGCTCGAGACCAGTTGAGGAAGATCGTAAGATTTACGCTATTCCGGTTTGTTACACTTGTCTGCCAGCGCCCGAACCTTTGGCGGTTACCAAGCTTCGTTCCAAGTATGAAGTTTGCGTGATCTATCATGTCTGGGCAGAATCCAAAGAAGAAGCTTTTAATCTTCTGGAGAAGCAGCAAATTGTATTTGAACCAGCTCATGGTATCGATGTAGCTTCGGCTGAAGCCAGAGAGTATAATTACATGGATGATGTCCATCCCAGCCATCGCTGGATGGAAGATCATGCCACAGAAATATCTCAATATACTGGTAAGAGAGTTGCTATTCATCCATTCTATGGAGTCATTGCGTGGGATTATCAAATGGGGGATTTGATTGCTCAAATCCAAAAGAACCCATTTCTTAACTCTTTGTATGCCGAGTGCCTCTGTATTGCTATTCAAATATAAGAAAGACATTATGAGATATTTTATTCGCGCCGGGAAGGTTTCCGGTAAGGGTAGCTATTTGTCTTTGTCCAAGAAAGACAAGCGTTGGGTCAAGACCTCCTATCGGTTGGGGTTGGGATGTGCTTCTTTAAAGGAGGCGAAACAACTTATAAAGAAGTCTCGAGTCTCGGCTCGAGTGGTGCGAGTGATGAGTCATGCAGAAGCTATTAAGTCTGCCCAGACAAAGGTCTATCGGAAGATGGAAGGCTTTATGGCAAGTCAGCGAGCACAGGCTACTAACCCAAAAGATGGAGTGGGCTTCCCATCCGTAGTGGTAGCATACTATATGTATATGGAGAAGTGGTGCCGAGAAGAAGCTCGGAAACTCACTTAAGAAAATTTATGAAATACTATCTTGCATTGGTTGCCATGCTGTTGATGTGTGGTTGCAATAATTGGGCTCCTTATAGCACTGCTGATATTTATCTGGATCCGGAGGGGTTCTCCGAGAT
>JAOYMO020166072.1:0-33542 GCA_025802455.2 Iodosphaeria phyllophila
TCACGCTTCACACTCCAAGTAGCTGACTTGCCAGCAGTACACCTCTCGTGGTGGTACTTGTGTGGAATCGTGTGACAGTACTTGTGTGGAACCGTGTGACAGAAGGCTTCCAACTGCCACAAATCCCGTGTCGAGGAGTGTACACAAAAGCACAAGTACGGTTGAGTTTTGAGTTTTTGTGGACGCTAGGGGGAGCAACCATGAGTACAGACTACAGTGAGGTATCACGATAGGCCTGAGTGACTGGCGGAATAGACCGGTCCCACGCCATCACAATAGCTTCAATCCACGACATTGTCATTGTTGTCCCAATGCATCACCCAATATCACAAAAAAACAAAACCTCAGACAGATAACATGCCTGTCTCGAAATTGCCCATGTCAGATACAATGAGATGGCCGGGATGTGTCTCAAAATTCATCAAATACTTACAAGGTGGTGAGTGCTGCAGGGCAAGCACTCAAAGTGCAGTACATGCACAGCGATGTATTGGATCAATCTACCGCACACTCCACATTTTAATGAACACATCAGAAAAATGATCATGAAAACACTGACCAAATTGATTCCTCCCATAATTTTTTGAGGCTGTGACTGGTGTCCGGATACATGTTGCCCAAGGATACGGTACCAATCCCTGGCACTTTGGCCCGTGTTCTGCCCCTGCTGATCGACCACCCCTGGTCCTGGCTCTCGAACACCGTCTGGCAATTTGGGAAGTTTTGGCAGAAATGCATGCCACAACAAGAACACCAGTAGACGGGTGAGGCTTGGTCGAGGTTTCATGATGGGTGAAAGCAAAAGGTAAGAGCAGGCCAAAAGTCCAGGAGTGGAAAGCATTGCCAGACCTTAAATTAGCCTCCGAGCAACCCGACGCCCAGCTGTCCAAGACCCATAGTGGTGGTGGCTCACGCAGACACGATCGCAGCCCTATGGTAGAAATGCCATGGGTTGTGACTCGAATCCGTAGAGTGCGTGGACAAAATGTAGCAGCAAGCGGCTCAGTATCTTCATACCGCGAGATTGCAGTCACGTGCTGTAATAAGTTTGAAACCGGCACCGGTTGATACGGGAGTCGCAAATGCTCGCAGCTGCGCATTCTTTTCTGCAATCGAGTAATTCAGCACTGCGCCAATGGACCATGGCCTGTTACAACCGCTATCCGGACAGGCATGTCAGCAATACTGCGTGGAAGAACAGAGTCTGCTGTTCTTGATAGGGTGACCAGCGGGGCTTGTGCTAAATGGCAAGTAGGTGGTGCGCGTCAATAAAAAAGTGGTGCGCTGACAGTCGATTACCCATTGGTCATGTCAGGCCTCCCCGATGTAGTCAAGCACCTTCGCACCGCCAAACGACCGGGGGCGACTGCTGCCCGATCAGGCGGCCCGGAATCGTGGAGGCGGGTGACCGGGCAGGGACTCGGTAGAAACAGCAGTTCGCGGAGCTCCGAACTGCCCCTTCCGGCCGGGAGAGTGGGTCCATCCCACCCGGAGCCATGTGCCCATACTTCCACTCCCCCCAATATCGCGACTGTGCAGGTCGCCTTCCACAGCTACCATAATTGCCCGCGCTTTTAATAATACCATGGCTCCCTCATTTGCTGTACCTTTAGCGTTCGCTTCTTGCTGCCTCGACCCTTTGCCCTTCCGGTCGGTTCCCTTCTTTCGATCTACATCCGTGTATTAGTCTACGTATCACCACCACTGCCGACTTCTTTACAAGTTATTCTTGGGTTGTGGAACGTCAATATAAGTTCTGAAAAATGGGACAGACACAATCGGTCGCGCCTCAACCCGAACTTGCAGCGGTCGACAAGACCTGGTCATGGGTCAAAAGTCCGATGGTTTTTGTCGACCCCAAGTCCCAGTTAACCATGGTTCGTGGGATAACTCCCGACGGGAAAGAAGGGAAAGAAGAGAAGTGCTCTCAAGTCCGAGAAGACTGGTTTGTTCATCCTTTCTCTCTGTTGTCAAATTGGCTGTTGGATAACTAACTAGCACAGGTGCTGGGATGGGTCTATGAACCCCCTACGAAGTTCTGTTAATACTACCAAAGAAGAATCGCTATACGATATCGTGTGGGACTGTTCAGTAGCAAAAATCATGGAACCGCATGATTCTATTGAATGCACTTGCGGTGACGGAAAAAGACACATACGAAAAATGGGTAAGCTGTCATAACATCATCATGATTTGGCAAAGACGATACGCTTTCATACGGGTCTCTTTCTGTTCAGCTAACGGTCAAATTTATAACAGGCACTGCTATCCATGTAGTAGATGGCATCTTGCAATGTCCCGGGGGTCCAGGAACAGTTCTTCCTATGACCGACTGCACCAATCCATCTGCTAACAGCACCAATCCCGTCCCACCAGGTTTCACCGTTGGCAAGGATAAGCCCGAAGACAACAGGAAGAAGGATGGAAAGAAGCCGTCGCCTGAGGGTTCAATGGTACACTTCGGTGCTGCCGCCGCCCCCCCACCCTCCACCATCTCAACCGTATTTATACCGAACCCCACTATGGGCCCTGGTGGTTTTGGAAATGCCACAATGGTCACAACTACACCACTAGAGCCATCACCAACAGCAACAGCGACAGGGCCGAGCCCCTGAGTAATCTCAGCAGGTGCAACAGCTCGGCCAGAGCCCAAACCGGAGGGCGATGATGGTAAGCAGGCGACGATCAATGAGCAGCATTAAGAGGAAATCTTATCCTATATTCGTTAATGTTTCGTTGATCAGTCGATTTGACTGCGTTGGTGTTCAGAGTCGTAGTTGCGCGCGAATTCCGATGCTTGCTCAGGCGACAGGCCAAACAAGTCATGGGTTTGGGATACACTTATCGAGGTAAAGAACAGAGGCGGAACTAGTGGTCTTATTGCATTGTAAATATTCGCCATCGTTTATACCACGGCGTGTATCATGGCATTACAGCTCGATGAACGTGGTTTGTGTTTAGCCATAGCGAAGGGCGTTTTGTATGTATGTCTCCGAGAGTTAGAACGGCCATCAGTAAGGGGATGAAGTGCATAAGGACGCTGAAAACAATTAGTTATAGAGGTCCTATGGAATGTAATACTGTTCTTGTTCACCCGCTCTCTGCACTCGCCTTTCTGTTCTTAGCATTGGCTGCATCAAGCATCCTGATTCACCACATCACTATAGATGTTCATTATGTAAACTAGTCTGGACACGTGTTTCATTTATTTTATCCTCCGCTTCCACGACCTTTCTACGTCAGTCGCTCACACCATGCATCACGTCTGACATGGTGTCTCATTCTCATCCCTGGGTATCATTTCATAGAATCGTTCTTCGTAATCGCTGTTCCCGAACCACGCAGTCCTGGTATGCTGTGGTCACACCACCAGCCGTGCTTAAAAGAGAAATAAAAGTACTAAGAACTCAACCAAGCCCAGCTCATCTGTACCCTGCCCGCATCCTCCTGGGCCAGTTGGCCGAACACCGCGGTTGTGACATCCAGGTCCGTTTCCGCACACCACGTGCAACGATCCACAACGGTGACATCCACACTCCGATTCCCCTTGCCCTCTTCCATAAAGTTCCGCTGAATCCGTATCTTGTGTCCGCACAGCGGATTCGCGTTGGGGTTTGCGCTGTTGCTTCTGCCTGAGACCGCACCGTCGTACAACATGTAACTAACGGCACAAACTAGATCCGAGTCGGAAGAAGTAATCCCACATGCACCCAGTCCTGGATTGTAGAACGTCAGATCACCCGTGAAGATGCCGCCCGTGTTGGAAGGCAGGGCAAGATTTTGTGATGCGTTGCGTGCTCGAAGAGAGAGACCAACACCCAATCCAACTACCAGGGCTATGAGACAGAGAAGGCCAATTACGAAGGGAAGAACGAAGCGTGTGAAGAAGATGCGGCGCGAGCGGCCGAAATATGTGCGTTGTGGAGGAAATATCGTGTCAATCTGACGCTGGACCCATGACTTCGATGAACGGCTCTCCACTGCTGGGGCTGGTGCGACCGTAGTAGCATTTCCGCGTGCTACCGCCGGCGCGGTCGCGCTCGTAGAATGTGGTGATAGCTCAGTGGTGCCTGATGTCTCTTTATCATGAGCAGACGCAGACGGATGAGCCCCTCCTGTTCCAATGGTGCCATTTTCCGCCCTCTCATCGTCCTCTTGTTTCGAGCCTGAGCCCATTCCTGGATGATTTGTGAGGCGGGGAAGTAGAGATTTCCGTTTTGGACGTGGTGTATATGGCTCCCAGTCTGGAGTCTGATAAATGGTTTCCGTTGCGGATGGTGCCGGCACTGTCGCTCGACCTGCATTTTCTGGATTTTCCGCCATTTTTCAGGATTGCGCCTGGTGGGCGAGCGCGTTTCGATTGTCCCCGTGAGGAGCAGGAGATGCTGTTCTATGTTGCGGTAGAATGATATTGTAACATCGACGAAGCGACGGTGATGCTGCATGTGAAAAGATTATGTGCTTGATCTGTCATTTAGTGTGTTGACATCATATACTCAATTGGCATGTCGGAACCATCTTAGTTTCAGGCTGGAACTCGGAGGGCAAGTCGGAGACTGGAACCTGGGTCAAGGAAATGCGAATGTCAATGGAATGCTTGTGAAGATGGACTTGAGCGAAAGTCGTTCAGAGAATGGTGAATTGACCAAGCCTGACAGTGAAAGAGGGAAGTTTGGTCAATCAACCCTAAAGAATGGAAGGGATGCAGTCACTACTTTGTCATGGTAGCGTCACACTTGGCGAGGTAAGAATAGTAGCAACACAAAACGAAACGAGAGCGATTGAATACTGAGTGGCACATGCACAGCGCGTGTTTTTACAGGATCACAAAACACGCCAGCACGACGCGCTAATGATATACGATTATTTTCACCGACACAACACCAGCTGCAAAAATTTTCCACAAACAACAACCATTGTGTGCAGGATACCACAGCTACACGAAACTAAGCCGCGTTTCTCTACAATCATCGACACATCAACAAGTTTGCGTCCTACTGTCTGGTAGCTTGTTCAGGATTGCTTCTCCAATGAATGGCAGTGACGTAAAGCGAACTATTATTGGGTGATACGGAGGTTTGCTCCGTCTTTTCCAGTGGTTGCACGCGCTAGCGATCGCTTCGCGGGAGCGCACGGATCGGCTGCGCAGGTTAAGACAGCTCACCATTGCTTCAACGTTCTTTATCAGGAGATGGCTGCGATGGCGGCGGTCGGTTGCCAGCAGCTGATTGTACATCTTCAAGGATCCCAAGGGCACCATTTTGTCCATGCTTTGGGTTCACCAGGAGTTCGGAGTTCGCATGAACATTGCTACCGTGACTTTTAAAAATCCGAGAAGCCAAAATATACAACCAAGGTTAGCATGAGGCTCAGGGGGCAGTTAGATTACTTTAAGAGATATACATCAGCCCCATCACGCAAAACAAGGACAGCAATCACGTCATCTAAGCTCAGGCTACTAACTACAGTGTTCATCCATGTCTTGTTATCGCACAATATATTTAAGTCATGCCTC
This sequence comes from Iodosphaeria phyllophila, assembly GCA_025802455.2. Lineage (NCBI taxonomy): Eukaryota > Fungi > Ascomycota > Sordariomycetes > Amphisphaeriales > Iodosphaeriaceae > Iodosphaeria > Iodosphaeria phyllophila. The sequence continues at coordinate 5,516 of JAOYMO020166072.1, forward strand.
ACCATCGTTCGAACATCGTTTTACCAGCTCTTTTTGTGTTCGCTGCTGCTTTCTCATCCGTTGTGGCCTTCAATTGCCTGCATCTTTTCTCGAAGAATGGCGGTTTGTTCCCTTCTGTCTGTTTGATATAACTCGACTTGGTCATTCATGTGCAGGAACTTGGTGGCACACTTGGACTTTACTCTGTGTTACACCATTTCTCTGTTACACAGTTTCTCGCTTATCTATCCGAGTTCAAACTCTAGCTGACACGACTAAAACGTTGCGGTTATCCCGAACGGGATGCCAGAGCATCCATGCGCCTTGATATGTGCAGCAGGCAGAGACTTTAGAGAATTTGGTAAACGGGATTGGCATGAGCAGGTTGCAAAAAAATCTGGAAAGCGTAGGAGCCCAGCGGTCTAAGATGATCGGACAAGAATTCAACGATCAGGGTTGGGTTCAAAAACTATTGTATACGCAAAGAATGAAGCTTGATGAATGGCTTGGAAGACTGACGACATCAGGAGATGACTGGTATTCAAGAGCCTGGGATCAAGGAAACGGAATGGAAGTCGTTAGGGCAACAGGAGAATGGAAATATATCGGGAGATCGGAAGAGACTCGAAGACAGCGGGCGAGCAAGCACAAAGGAGGCACAGCGAATCTCGTGAGAGAGTACAAGAGTCGAATAAAGAATATTCGCATGGAGGATCACGATTCTAACCTCGGTTCAGAAAATCTAACAACAACCCTTCACATATCCCATTTTACCCCGATTCTTGACCTGTCCCTTTGGCTCCATGTCTGCTCATGCGTAATCGGTCCCATTTTAGGGTATAATGTAGCTCCTGCATTTGGATGGGAGGAATCTTGAGGTTTCATTCTATCGTTGCACCTTCTCGGGACCACGAGGAAGGCCAGGGCTATCCAGAGGAACCCATCACCATTGTCGTGACGCGACACACTCAAGAAGCGATGATCATCCCTTGACTGGCGTACCTGATCAGAATAACAGTGCCAGACAAGAAGGATCTCAGTTCACACCGAGAAACTCGAGCCAGCCGGAGTGAACCAAACCATATACGTATATACTAGATAGTGGTCCGCAGATCCAACCAGCTTCACTTACGATGGTTTGTGATCTTGTGCGTGGCGACACAATCGACCCGATCATATTATTTATACATGAATATCTAAAGCCTTGGGACGAATACAATACAACTTTGATGTGTTGTGTTTGACAGCTATCATGGGTTTCTTCTAAGCCCTGTGTTTCGTCTATATATACATGTATAGACATCCTCGCGGTTTGTTTCATAACTATCATGGAGACCATAGAAAGCAAACAAACCGAACATCACAAAGCAGCGATGCCGTCTAACCAATTGAAGCGCTCGACATCTTTCCACTCATACACGAAACCATAACCGATCCGAGCTCAAGCCTAATAAAAGAAATCAGCAGTCAGGCTGGTCTCAGAAAGAGTGCACTTACTTGACTATGTCAGCTCACGAGGTAAGGTTTAGTTGTGGTCCTCCATCTTCGCTGTGGTGCTCTGAGAGTAGGCGGTGATAACTTCGACCCCATTCATTCGAACATCCGTCTGTGAATCACTATTACTTTTTACAGGTACTCGCTGTCGGATTATCGTCATTATCAGGCGTTTCAACCTGCCAGATATCGAGCACATGTATTACCCTAGAGCCAGTCCTTTCGAGCCCGGGGTCACGGCGATGTTCAGGTAAATCGTGGTCCTTCTGATACCTAGACAGAAATGAAACGTCACCACAATCACGGCGAATCAATAGGAACACCATCTCACAGGCCTTAGCTGCCAAACAGCACTACATGGCATCATTAATGCCATCCACCAACGACATGCTTGAAAATAGGGTTGTTCTGCTTTGCTCGATATGGACGACAACAATCAAGCCGACCACAACTAGCTGGAAATCCATTCGCCATCAATTATTACAAACATTTGACATCAAGATGATACACATGGGCGAGACTGCTGCTCTTTTTGAGTGAAAAGAGGCAGGATATAATTTTGCGTTCCTATGTTCCGTCGGGTTGGCATACTGATCATCGCTTCTGTACTGTATATCCTGGTCAACGTAACTATACGTCCGTCAATTACCCCCTGAGATCAAGTGACGATCAATCCTGCAATATACAAAACATCCGCAATCCTTTTCGATCATCCTGGTGTTGGCCCTTCATACAATCTCAACACAATTATGAGTGCATGTGAAACCTGAGTCATGTCAAATTACTGTGCAGCCAGAGGATTATGTCACTTGGTTTATCAAGTCCGTGATTAATCTCGCATGCGATGTATTCAACCAAAGTAGTGCCGAAGCAGTACCGCTCCGGGAAGACAGGTAAAGTAGGCGTGAAATGCGGGGCAAGAACGTCGAAATTCTCATGGAAGTCATGATCTAATACCTAACTTAGACATAATTTCAAATTATAACCTGGATCTTAGATACTTCGTCGCAGATTGATGGCCAGGCTGATTCCAGGCAATGCTTCCATTTTCATTAAGAGGGAGCGTGTTGCTCTGTTAAGCTGTGACTTGACGCGCCGACAGATCTTGCTCAATACGTGTGGTGCCGCACGAAAAGCTCACCCTTAAATTGGGGCTCTGGGTAAACATTAACTTCGTAAGGATGATAAATTTAAATCCGCGGGTCGTGTCCGAGGGTGACGGGAAGTCGTTTCGATACATTGTTCGCCTAAACTTGAACATGCCAAGAACACTCACAGTGTTTGCTCCACAACTCGTTTCACCTTTTAATGTATCTCATGCCCCTTCGATGATCTCCCGGACGGCAGTCACAACCTTGACTGATGTGGATGGATTGTGCTGGACAGATCAGACCATGCCGTAGTCAAGGGATTGAAGGTTGTACAGAGGGGTGATCCATGACTTTCCATCAGCCATCCACATCCTCCGGCACGTCACACTCATCAGCCACATCAACCAACTATTTATAGCTCCAGCCACCCGCCTTTTAGGCTTGTCCTAAACCATTGGTCCTAGTCTGTCTCTACAGTAACCAAATCTATTAACACTCAACACACCTACGGAACGCATAACACCACAAAATCCCGTAGAATCTCCGAGACTCGAAGACTCCTACACCGAGTGATACTGTACCGTATGTTACTTGCTTTGCCATGTGTGTCTTGTATGCTTAATTATAACGTTTCGTCTGTATCACCCGCTCGGAACTCCATTCGCGCAGAATAGAGTCTTTCTAAGTAGATGAAATCAACATTAGTTAGCCAGAATACCATCGTGGCCCATCGGGCCCAAATCTGCAATAATATTCGACTCTCCATCTTTGATAGCGTACATTACGTAAGCCTTTGGATTAGGTAATCCAGGAAGCACAACCATATCACACCAGCACCGTGTGCCTTTATGATAGCTAGTAAAGGCACTCTCCGGCTGGGTCACTCCACACAAAAGCCCAGATAACGTTAGGGCACGTTTATGCAAATGATTATTAGCCAGAAAGTGTATTAGATTGGTAGAAGTAGATGAAGGCCAATTCGGCCGAATCTGCGATAAAAAGGTCACTCGCATCCTTGCGAGCGTGTGGCGAGCGTGGCTGCCTGGGGCCCATATTTGGGGGCCAAGCCACTAGAGCCACAACCGCAAAGCTCTCATTGATGCTTTCACTCTTCTATTCGGTACCTGTAATAGGCTAGCTCATCCTAAGAAAAGAGTCCACTAGGTGCTTTTCTTGTGCTTTCGTGCACACCCCAATAGACACCCGACCCGGGGCAGTTGGAAGCCTTCTGTGAAGCTTCTGCAAATGCCTAACAAGTCGTTGTGTCTGGAATGATGATTGATTCTAGCTCTACGAATCTATCTACCAAATAACACTATACAATCTGATACGTCGTCTGATGCACCACTCTGTAACCTTTTACATGACTTGTGCCGCTTACCTAAGCGTAGCGGCTTACATAAGCGTGAGCGTGGATCTCCAGGATTCACATTCTGTGAATAAGCTGCTCTGTAGATTTTAGGTCTGTCTAGTGAATAGATCAGATGTAGACTGAGGACCTATAGTACATAGTATGCCTAGATGTAGGCCAATCCGCGCAAATCTGCGATGAAAGCCGAATGTTCAACATTGGGCATTACCGTACTGAAAGTTGGGCTTTGAGATTCATACTATGATAGCAGAAGCGAAAGCCACACATCCGCTTCCCAGCATACAAGCACTGCGAAGGGTCCTTTTGCTCCTTATAGAGTTGCTTGGTTGAATTTCCGTGTAGACGTGTCACTTTGGACGTTGAAGATAGCGGCAACGGGGAAAATGCCCTGCTCGTGTTCATGGGAAGAGAATGCGGGTGGTCTTTTTTTTCCTTCCGGCGTAGGGGTAGCACGGGCTCCTGGATACAGAGTTAGGATGTACTGTAATATTTAGCCCCCCCCACCACAGTAGATAGTCAGCTGAGGGAAACACGCGTCTTCATGTTCATACTTGGTCTCATCCAAAAGAAAATGCAATTTAGGTGACGGTCTGCTCGATGATGTGTCTCTCATAGTTGGACCAACTCGTGTGTTTTTAAATCCTCACCTCCCCACAGTTCATGATGTCGGACATTACCAAAATGCTTCTTGCTAGTCTTGACTCCTGATGGACCAACTCCCCACTGGAAGACATGGCGAAGAAATTTGTTGGGTGATATCGAGAAGCTTGACATTCAAAATGCACTGAATTTTTACCTGTGGGTGTTTTCCTCCGTATGTCAGAAGAAAAAACACCAAAGTTTTCTCTAGTTGAATCGCGCCGGCGCGGTAATTGTGTCAACGCCATCTACTTCAAGACAACAAATCTCCATCTAGATCAGCAACCATGTTCGGTTTGCACCTCTCTGCTGTAAAATACAGTGTGCTAATATGCCACGTCATGGCGTTTGGGATATGCTCTAATATCAGCACTGTCACAAACAAATACCCGTGTGCGGAAGTCGGCCTCAATAGCCAAATGCTTCTTGTCTCAATTCTCGTGCATGCATAAGTGGTATCGGTAAAGAGCTGATCGGCCCTGCACGTGGCGCAGGCTTACGCGTATCAGGTTAGTACAAGACTTCCTGTTTCTTTTTAACCAAGATGCGAAGCCACAAAATTCCAGAAACGGAAAGTGATCACGTAGTCTGTCAGGGGAGACGATCCACCGAGCTAGCAGTAGTACTGCCTGCATTGAGCCCATCCAACTAATGGCTGACGAGTATTTGTTTCTGAATCTTTTGAACATCCCAGAGACTTTCCTACAAACATGGTATAAACTCGGTCCATAATCACTCCACGTATTGGACCTTCAGAAAACGCTTTTTCCACCCGGTTTACAAATTCACATCACACATATCAATCTTCACGTAAGGCGACGCGGCATCATATCCCTCGAGAAACTTCACACTCCGCCGGTCTTTCACCTATACTACACCCGGCATCTTCAATTAAGCTGCGGTTTCCGAAACGCTGCAATATTAGCAACACCACATTCTGCAATCAGCATTGAGACAAGTCGGGGCAAAGTCTTCCTACGACATCACCTTTTTTTCACAACACCACAAAAACAAACACGCACAATGGCGTCGACCCTGTCAACAGAGCATGCAGACACGTACAATCGCAGACCAATTACGGACATATTTACGCAGGATACCGACTTTGATCGACGACAATGCCGACGGACAGTGCCGATGAAGGTTTTGATTTTAGGACTTGGGCGAACAGGCACAGCATGTAAGTGTGACGTAACCCGCGTTTACTTGGAACTAGATCATCTAATGAAAACTCCTACCTAGCGATGCGAGCCGCCATGCGACAACTGGGCTACGTTGATACATACCACATGATGAACTGCTCGATCGAGAACCCATCAGATGCGCTCCTGTGGATGGATGCGCTAAAAGCTAAGTACGATGGAGTGGGAGCAAAATGGACGCGCGAAGATTGGGACAGACTACTGGGTGGTTCTCAGGCCGTGTGCGACTGGCCAGCCATCGCCTTTGCCAAAGAGCTGATTGAGGCTTATCCGGAGGCCAAAGTGGTGTTGACGAACCGGGAGGTGGATTCATGGCATGCGTCAACAATGCGCACCGTGTACTGGCGAGTGACTGATCCGGAGTTGCGAATTCTCTCAAAATTCGGCGCGTGGGCTCCTAAGATGTACTACCCCATGCTTAAGAAGTTCTTCGATACCTTCTTCGAGGGGGATTTTCCTAATCGTGGGAAGGATGTCTTCATCCGCCACTACGAGGAGGTCCGCAGCCTCGTGCCCAAAGACAATCTTCTGGAGTTCCGTGTGCAGGATGGTTGGGAGCCTTTGTGCGAATTCCTTGATGAGCGCGTCCCATATGGTCAAAAGTTTCCAAATGTCAACGATAACGCCGACTTCGTGATGCGTTCACGCCGGCGCAACCGCAATCAATTCTTCAATCTGTTGCTTCAATGGACGTGCTGGATTCTTACAGTGGGGTTGGTTGTCTATTATATGTTTTCAGTTCAACGTTGAGAGTGAATACAGGAGTATTGGGTGGAACACGAGATTTTGCATGCGATACCAATATGTTATAGGCTGGTGTACGTAAAATGGAGGGTTAAATATGGGAAGGCTACCATACGTGCGCCAGGTTTAATATTGATTGTCAAGCTCCCTAGCTTCATTACAGTAAAGGACATACTTCGTCTGATGCTACCATTTGGAGATTTTCAAGGAGCCGAAAATGTTGTAAATGGTATTGTTGATAACTTGGGGATAATTAAGCGAAAGCGAGTCACAGTCCCCCCTCGGGATAACCGGCTGGAATCGAGCTCCTGCTGCTTGGTACTGGTATGACTGACTCATCATCGCTTCGGCCGGGTATCGGATCTTTGGCCGTTGTGGCTTTCGGGTCTCGGCTAATTGCTCGACAAAAACCACTTGGCTCCCAGGGTGGCTCCTGCATGGAGTACTGCCAGGGGTCGCACGCCACTACGTGCCGCGTCAATACAGATGCGGTTACTGTGCACTATGGGTGGTTGCAGATCAAAATACCCTGGTCAGGTATTGGCGCTAGCAAGGGAAGGAGCGGTAGGGTGAGGGTACGACGGTACCTGCGCGCGTACCAATCGAATTCTCTATTAAAAAATAGAAAAGCCAGAGCGGCAGACAGAAGCCGGGGCGACAGGAAAACACCTGGAGCAATTTGTATCAACACTATCTAGCAACTACAATTGAACACATCAATCACTGTGTCACGACAGGCGAATTTATTCCCTACTTTCATTGCTTGCAATCAGTAACTCCAAAAGCAATTTGGTGGCAATGCCAAGGACGGTATGGCTGCTTCGACCGGTTCTGCTCTCCCGCTTGGATTTCTCTTACTCGAATTTCAATTGGCTAGAAAATCCCCCACATGGCTTGCTGTCCGACGGTAAGGCCCCCTGTCGCGACTTCATGCAGGCTTTTTACTGATGTCTGACCATTGTACTGCGTAGTCGAAGCTGGAGCATCTGCCGTTGAGGCGTCGCACGCCAATTAGCAACGCAACTCTCCCAACGGTGATGGGCGGCAAGCTGGGCCATCAACATCCCAATCATGCCTGACAGGCCCATTTGACAGTACAGAATTCTGCAGTAGACCGTGGATTATGCCCGGGCTCACCGGGGAACTAGGATACATAGTAGGTGGCTTGTCACGAGAAAAGGTCATGCTGGGAACTACCCGCCTGGCGGATTTTCTATCCATGAAGGCCCAAATAATAAAGTCAGAGGTCAAATTAAGTCGCATTGGGCCTTTTCTCTCCAAAATGCCCGAATTCAAGGCTGAATAATTGTTAGACGACCACTCTGATTGGGAACATCCAAGTATACAATCTGACAACAATTTACTCGAATTACAACATAGTCGAATTGTAGGACACCCGCTACTGACTCAACTGGTAGGTCATAATCATTCATTTAATCCACAGTATTTTCACTATCTTGGAACGTATCGTAAAAATCATAACGAGGAATGCAATTGTCACCCATGAGCGTATATTTAAAAATTGATTGAGATGTGGTATTATTGCGAATTCCTAATCTAACTGTCATCTGAGCTTTGGCGGAGGTACTACGTATCTCAATAAGGCCTGCCAAGATGACACGAGCACACGCGTTTCCTGAGTCTGTCCACGCATTTTCCCACGATTTTTCATGCATACCAGGGCGTTGATCAGTTCCTCATGTCTTCCTGTTGCGCCCAAAAATCAGGGAATTGAAGAGAACATGGAAGGTAAGGGGAACGTGGCGCTGGCGGCATTGCTCGAGGGGTCGTTCTAGATGGTGCATTGGCGCACACCTTGGGCCCTGTTTGTGCGAACCCGCCAGATAGGTATCTATCAATCCAAAGATGTGTGTTCGCCACGCAAGACGGGTAACAGCAATCAAGAGTGGAGCGAGTTTTTGTTCCTCACAATCTGTAACTTACCATGGCGGCGTGATCGATGATGCCCGAAACCCGATTCAGTGTGAGGAATAGTGCTGATTATAATGCCATTCACAATGTGGGGATTGATTAGAAGGGCGTTTGTCGGCGAGCGATCCTACATGGATACTGTCCTGGAATAACAAGATGCTATCATATGATGCTGAAACGGCGTTTTCCTATTTAATAATCTATCGTATCAGAAACGGACTAGCAGATGGAAATGACTGGTTACAGTACCATAGGGCTGCTATGTTGTTCGGGAATATTGCTAGAAGGCTTGCTTGCAAGCTGTGAGGTTCAAGCTCAGCGTGACGTCGCCCACCCCACCAGGGTTGGATAGCCAGGGTTCCTAATTGGGAAAGCAACGTGTTGTACCTCCTACAGTAGCCCCTGTCCATGCAAACGGGTAAGCTAGCAAGGGTCCCCACGCCCCCTTGCGCTGTACCGTTACTGTGTCCTGAATCTTGGTCTCTTGGCCTGCCTAACTGCTATATTTGGTGCTGGCGAACTTTCTTTACAGATGGAAACTCGGAGACTCGGGAGCCTTCATTTATTTCCTTTTGTTGAAGATAGCAGTGGTGTGAAACATGTCGTATTGGTAACGGTACAGTGATACTTGGAACAGTATCTACTGTCAGATATTCTCCACCACGTTTTCTGGCATGATAGGTATGGAGTTTCGCGACGGGATAGGTTCCTTGAAGATCCGGGAACTGCTTTCACCAGTGACTTTTGTTATTGTAAGGGGCAACCAACTTGCCATGGCGAACCATCTATCTACAACACTCAACCGTATCATGATCATCGCCCCACCATGCCCGAGTTCCGAGTGTTAATATCGTGGCAACCGACTACCGCAGCGGTGGTGAATTGGACTTAATTAAACCTGAACAAGACGATCGCTAAGTGCACGCGTGGAACGCCCCGCAAGAACGCAGACAGGCGGACCATCCCTGCTGGGCCACTTTTGATCCAGAAATACTTTGAGGTGCAATAAAAGAGTAATTGGCAGTTTTAGGTGTGAATCGCTTGACTACAGTGGGTAGGTAGGTATGGCAAGGTACACCGGATCGTCACAGCCAAGGGTCTTCACAGCTTCCACGTTTGTCCTAGTTGTGGACCGAACGACATGTGTACGGAAGCCGACCGCAACTTGAGGCAAAGCAGGTTCATGGTGTGGGAAGCACGCGGCCTCCTTAAGTTAGCAAGACAAAGATGAGCTTTCTTTGAAGCGTATTCCATGCCCTGACGATTGACTTCCAACACGGCCATAGGCCCTCGATATCCCTGCAGCATCAATGAAAGCCATTCAGGAGAAATGATTAACGTGTTGGAGTTCTTACCAGGGCATGGAACGGGTCCTAGATCCCTTTCGCCAATTATCTTTGGCCTTTCCAATTGCCAGTGGTGGAATCAACGCAGATTTCCCCGGCGAAGACCAGGGACCAACGGCTACCAGCACCTGCTTACGTACATCCTGTGTGGATAGACGGAGACACTGCATACGAGCATGGAACAGGTAGAAATGTGGCTAGCGACATGGGGTTACGTACGGCAGGGCTCCGTTGATGCCCTCCTTCTTTTGTTCTCATGTACTCCCTGCCGGAACAATATCCGTTCTCATGGTGTGCAGTTTCTAGTAACTATCTGCATCTTCAATTTTCTCCATTTAGCGGAGTCACTCATTTGAAATGGTTGACATTCTTTATACCTAAAAAAAAGTTGACTGGGCTGTGTTTTTTTTATTTTTTATTTTAAACCTAAGCTTATGACTGTCTTGATGACATTGCCTCATTCGTCGTCTTCACTATATTGATTCATGTTCACCAAACAGCCACAACCTTCGCACTCATTCACATTGAGTGTCCCTCGGCTTCTATTTCATGCGCTGTAATCAGATATTCTGCCTCCGCGCTCAACTTACAGCTTTGTGTCAATGCAACGCTCTGGCACCCAGCACCACAAAAGGCGCAGCCATGGCTCTGTGTCTTCTATATCTCTTCGGACGAGTATCGATATTAACATTGACAATCTAGCGGAACAATCCGCTGTCGTTGCGACACATCCCACCGTGATTATGGAGAAGCCAGTTGGTCTCGATGCCGCAAGCGATCACGACTCCGAGGCTGGTCATCAGACTGGCCATCAAATCTCCCAGTCTCGTGATGCCTCGGCGCCCGTCACTTGGCTGTCGCTGCCGCACAAGGATCAGCTGGCCATTTTGTTTCTTTGTCGTTTCGTCGATTTTCTGCAAGTTGCTTCATTGCAGACGTACGTCTTCTATCAACTGAAGCATCTGAATCCCGAAGCTTCAGATGGCCTCGTTTCATCACAAGCGGGAATTCTACAGGGCGCATTTACGGGTGCTCAAGTATTGACTGCTGTGATGTGGGGGAAGGTGGCCGATGCAAGCTGGTGTGGACGAAAAACGGTGCTAGTGATTGGATTGTTTGGTACTGCTTTGTCTTGCTTAGGATATGGATTCGCGAGCAGCCTTTGCTGGGCCATCTTATGGCGAGCGTTTGGTGGTGCGGTAAATGGCCTGGTTGGAATCATGTAAGTGGTGCAGAATTATGGACCGAATAGAGGCTGTCCCACGGCTGACCTCGCTTGAATTCTCAAGTCCAACGTACTCAGCTAATTTACTAATGCGATGTCTAGAAGAACCATGATCTCAGAAATCACGGTCGAGAAGAAGTATCAGTCACGAGCATTCTTGATCCTCCCAATCAGTTTCAATGTGGCCAATTTTCTGGGTCCTGGTAAGTCGCTCAACCCTCAGAAGTGTAATATCACGATATTAGCGAGACTGACCAATACGCGCACTTGTTACAGTCATGGGCGGGTTATTTGCCGACCCAAGTGACAACCTCCCAGGCTTGTTCGGCCCCGGTTCCCCACTGGAGTGTGAATGGATCAATGAATACCCATACGCGCTGCCGAGTATCTTGAATGCTATTTCTCTTGCTGTTACAGGCTGCGTTGTATTTTTCTGTTTGGAAGAGGTGAGCTTGTCTTGTTCGCATATAGTTAGAGTGGTCTCATTGACGATTCAATACAGACATCTAAAGCAAGGCGAGGAAAGCGAGATTTTGGCCGACAAGTAGCGGAAAAGATCAAGGCTATCGTGACGCGCAAACCTGTACGAGACGGTTATTCTGAGCTTGGCGATTGGAGCTCCAAGTGTCCACCGGCGTGGTCGGATGATGATAGCAACAGCAGCGACAGCATCATGCTAAGCCCGATTGAGGAATCCGAAAACCAGTCTCTTGAACGGAAGCACCGTTTGCCTTTCAGTCGTATTTGGACCAGAAACCTGTGTTTTACGCTAATTATGGAGGCCTTTTACGACTTCCACCTTGGCGCCTTTACAAACATCTGGACACTATTCTTGTCAACACCACGTTCAGATTACATCAAGTTACCTTTCACTTTCGCCGGAGGTATGGGTATGCCTGCATCTATGGTGGGCGGTGCCACTTCCATTCTAGGCATCCTCGGCATGTTGCTACAGATTTTCATGTACCCTAGCGTACACGCTCGCCTCGGCATCTTACGATCCTTCCGCTGGTTTTTGCTTCTTTTCCCTATTGCCTATTTCCTGGGGCCGTATCTTGCTGTCCTGCCGTCTACTTCGGCACCACTTGAGCCTGCGGCCGGTACTATTGTGTGGATAGGACTCGTGCTCCTGTTGCTCATCCACACCAGCGCCCGTACCATGACTCTTCCCGCGAGTATCATCCTGCTTAACAATTGCAGTCCCCACCCGTCCGTACTCGGCACAGTCCACGGCCTTGGTCAAAGTGTCTCCGCTGGCTTCCGCACCGTTGGTCCAATCATCGGTGGCTGGTGGTATGGCTGGAGTTTGGATATTGGCATGGTTGGAGTGAGCTGGTGGCTCGTTGCCTTCATGTCTGCAGTCGGCTGCGTGGCTGCCATGTTCATTTACGAGGGAAGCGGCCAGGAGATCTGGCTCGAAGGAGAAGAAGACGGAGCTCCAAAGCTGGAATGAATCCTATCCAACTTTTTGGATCATCTCGCATCTATGATTTCTTATACATACGTTTTTCCTTACAACCATCCCTTGAACATAAATACAAGCACATATAGCGACAGCAAGCCTTTTCTCTTCTCATCGATTCCGCTTGCATTTTCTTTGGAAATATCCGGCTTCATTTGTTGATTGCAGGTGAGATCTGAACGTTCGATGGGAATCTATTTTGGGGCGTTTTGGAACGGAGCGCGGAGGCAACAAGGTGCATTGTATGCATGGCGTTCTTGGTGTTTTGAAATTATCTTTTACAAGGCCAAAGAGGCTGTCGATTTTATGTTGATCTTTTTGCCAATGTTTTACTTTGATGGTCCTAGAAAGGGATGATAGATGGCTGGATTTTGTAGTGGAATGAGACACAATATAGCCATCCAGGGAGAACAAATCGCTGACCAGAGACGTCAGCTACAGTGGGCCACACGAAAATTTCCGGCTGGCTATTTTTCCTGTTCCTCCGCTGTTTCTCCACCTGTGAATTGCTATCAAAATGTTCTAAGTTATTCGTGAATGCAAGCGGAAAGAACAAACAAAAATTCCATCGAATGCTCACTGAGAATCAACCGTCACATCGCATTCGCCCTTGCGAAATTAATGTGTGGTTAGGTAGAAAAAGTCCAAGCCGGACAGCTAGCCACATCTATTGTAACCGCATCTACGCAGTAACCCGGAATGCAACAGCACATACGACTTTGGAGATTCTCTCTGAATCTCGCGAAATTCAAGCCACCAAATGTATACATGGTAAAATCACTAGCCTTGTCCACCCTTCCCAATTTTCCCTGAAGCAGATTCATATGGTGTAGTGGTATCATGGTATTTTATAATTGGGCGTGATCCCGCTCTGTTGCATTCCTCGGGTCGCCGCATTCCGGGTCGGATGCGGTCAGTGAGATACAATAAGCATATGTCTCATTTGGAAAAGCTATTAGCCCAGTGGGAAATCATGTTATTGCGATGTTGCGGGTTCTTAGCCCGTTCTACTCCTACGTTTGTCTACAAAGGTATGGTGCAGCGCTTGTAGGAAGGAAGGTGGTGGCAAAAGCGGTGAAGTTGGGCTTGCGAGCTTCGTCGTACAGAGACGCTGCCAAGAGTCATTCCCATTGAAACTGTGACACTAAGAAGTATCATGGACCCGACAGGTCGGTATGTACCTGATGGCAGTTACCATGCTAGTGGAACGAGATAGGACATGACTAACCAAACTTGGAATCATGCATAATACGTTGCCTATTGCCATCCCCCCACCAAGAGTCTATACTAAGTAAGAAATCAAGTCAGACTAACAAGATATGCCACACATCACTTCATTTGCAATAGATTCTCATGGCGATTTGCCCAGAATAGGTTCTTCATTCTTTTGATCTTGACATGTCTAAGACCCAAGAGTTAACCACCTCTCTCCATTCTGTACGTTATTCATCACAGCCACAAGATCGACCAGTCCCTGCACAAATCTAGCCAGGCTCAAATAGCAATCTACCCATCCAAGGCAATGGTCCGGAGGATAAAGATCTATGAAAGAAAATCTCTATACTGAAAAACAAGCAGACAAGTCAAAAGCACTCCATGATATTTCGGACTGAAATATGGTAGAGTATAATGGGCTTATAGCGGCATGAAAACATCGCCAAACTCCCACTCTCCACCGTCTCCGCCCTCTGCATCTGCGGACCCAGTCGGATCACTTAGTTTATTTCCGTCACCATCCAGCATCGCGCCGTGGTATAACTTGTCAATCGGGGCTTGCGAGACGGCGTGGAAGTCAAATTGCGTGGTAGATGCGTCTGGCGACAAGACGCCTAACGTATCAAGACCATCGCTGGACTCAAGAACCGATTTCCCGATCGAATTCATGTCGACCCACGAAGGGAATTTTGCAGACCGAGGGAAAGAGAAGTCGACGGGCGATATGGTAGAACTTGTTCGCCGTTGAGCTGATCTTTGCGTTTTGCAGTTCTGGCTTTGCTGATCAAACCCATGGGTGGACAAGGCGTAAGAGCCAGTCTCGTAGCTCATTTGATCCGGCCACGACAGGTTATCAAGCCCCAGCATAACGGAGTTGGATGTGTGAGATGACGCCGCCAGAGAGAAGAAGTCAATAGAATCGCGATGCGACAGAGGGACTGACCCTTGCTTCCAACTTTCGGCATATGATCCAGCTATCGCTTGAGGTATGTCGATGTTGGCATTTTGCCCGAAGCTATAATCAGCGGTTTCCAAAGAGTGAGACTCCTCGATGACATTATCTTCATCAACGTCGGCTTCCTCGTCCTCCTCTCGCATAATCTCAAGGTCTGCCTCTGTATCCGATGTTGAAACCCGAACTTTGTCCATCCAGTTTTTGAGCTCAGCAATAGGAGGCCAATCTCCACCCCCCTTGCCGCCGCGCTTGTCACGGCGCTTCTCTTCCCCCGAGCGGTCAAATTGGCCGTGAAGAACATCCTCCGCATCTCCACTGTAATCAAGACCACTCCCCTTTCTACTTCTAGCTGCATTGCCACCCTTGAGCTTCTTGTTGAAGTGACTGCGTCGCAAGTGAGCTGCCGCATTGTAGTACGCGCCATACATCTTTTTGCCTTGACATTTGGGACACTTGTCTAGTGAAACAACTGGTTGTATGCCAACGGGTAAACCTTTTGTTGTGGGATCGACACAGACCCATTTCACCGTAAACGCCTGGTGCTTGGCCTCTCGATGCCGTCGCAATTCGTGATCGCCACGAAACCCGCTGGGGTCATCCGGACAGTCTGGGCAGTACACTCGTGTGGGAGTTGGCCGCGAATAGCGCACCTTGGCGATGGGGGCCTTTCCTTCCTTGTTGGCGTGAACACTGGAAGTCTTGTCCTCGACCCGTGCGCTAACCTGAGCATCTGATGCGGTCGGCTTTGGCTTCAGTAGTGTGCTTGCTGACCGATTGTTCTGCTCCGCGAGAGAATTCTTCGCACGATCCTTGAGTGACCGGCTGCTCACAACACTCATGATGGAATACGAACGCTCCATCCCGGTAAGCTGTTCCGTCGGAAAGAAATTATCGTTCATGTTGCGGGGCGAAATGCTTGAATCCGCGCTAACGCCCGCCAGATCTTCAGGAAGAAAGGGGCGCTTAACGCTAAACGAAGACTTGTTTTCAAAATTGGCCAGCTGAGGACTTTCTGTTGCAAAGCCAGTCTGCGAAGTGATGCGCATCATGCCCACAGCACCATTGATCGACTGGCTCTCCATCGCATTGCTAGCTCGCCTGCTCGTGGAATTTGTATCGCGCATTGGTGCTGATGTGAGAGAACCACCGGCAGCCATGTTCGCTGTAGAACAACTATTTCCGGGGAACCGAGATGAGCCAATGCTGATAGGCTTCGACTGAGAGTGCACCGATCGAGAGGGTGCGAATGAATTCCTTCGAGCAGCTGGTGGCTGCAGTGCAAGCTCGTCTATAGACTTGTGCTGCAGCCACTGGTCTGGGTCCATCATGATATTCTCGCCCAAAGACTGAGAGGAACCCATCCAGGAAGGCCACATATTCGCCAAGTCGCAGGCGTTGCCGCTGTCGACTTGCGATTGTGCCTCTGCATGATTTCCAGGATTAGGGTTCGGCTGCATAGGGACGCGGCTTGCCAGTCGAGGGGGCACGATAGTTCCCTGTCCTACAGAAGGACGCATGAGTGAAGTTGGTATAGACCCATCTATTAGAGTCCCCTCAGTACCATGTTGTGACATGGTTCGTTGCCGCTTCATGGCGTGATCCGACTGGTGGTTGTCGTCGCCATCCCGGATCTATAGAAATTATTAGAGCAATGATCAATACCAAAATGGCATTAACAGTTGGTCAAGACTTACACTTGATGATCTTACTACCCCTCTGGATAAGGCAGCGGCCATAGCGCCTCGTCCTAGTAGTGAACTTCTGGGAACAGAGTTCCTTGGCACGCCAATTGGCGCTGAAGCTTGAGGTTGGAATCCGCTGGCAAACAGTTGAGACCACTGAGAAGCAGTAAACCCATTTAGGCTACCGCTCATGGGACTCGACTGAGACACTTGTGACCAAGCCTGGTTCATAGGCTGCTCGAAATTTTGTAATCCCATTTTGGCAGCTCGTCTTGCTTGGTACTCAAAGGATCTGGCCGTAGTCGTTTGAGGATGTTTTTGCTCAAGTTGATGAACGTGAAACTGATCGAAATCACGAGTCGACGCCATGGTTACGGTAGTGAAGGTGATAATGCCGAATCCGCGGCCTCAAGCGCGACATTGGGTGCTTGCCCTTGATATGAGGAAGCACGACGATGAGCAACGACGTAAGCGCAAGCGTAATACCAGATACATCAGCCTCTCGACTCGAAGGTAGATCTTGGTTGGGTGAACTTTTCGTTATGGGCGGGGGGATTTCTTAGACCAAAGACAGGAAAAAAGCATTAGGCTCGCTAGCTGACGCGGGGGCAGACGCCTTCGTCTTATACCCTAATTTCTAACCAGGTTGGATGCCGGTTCCGTTGGGGGTGAGCATGTTTAAGATACAGGTACTGGCAAGTAGCGCCGCAGGGGGTAACGTGTGAGGAGGAAGATCTGGGAAATGCTCGAAATCTAAGCGAGAAACGGTAGATGCGACCGAAAAAAAGAATTGCATGCAGTCCGTCACCCGGCTGCAAACCTCTTTGGTCGGCCTAGTCTTGTTCCTTTCGCCTATCGGCTTCTAAAGGTGAGTTGGGAGATGCTACGGTATCAGGAGCGGTATGAAAGCCACCACGGTTGCCGGTGAGCCCCTGTGCCACTGCTGCCAAAGCATTTACTTGCCTGCAGGGTCGCATGCAATACATTACAGTAGCCAGCAAAGGTATTCACATGGGATTGAGGATAGGGCCCCTAGTCGCTATCCATTTGAACCGTGGGGAGGGGGTATGGCAGACGTGGCAGCCGCTGGACGGAGGAGCGTCGACATGCGGGCCGGCCGCAGCAGTGGGCTGGCTCGCTGCAGCTTGCATGCGGTCATCCGGGGTTTGTGAGCCGGTTGGGCCGTCAACAATATCTTTGGCTGCCGTACTTTGTAGCCGGCCGGCCGTCCGTTCGCACCATTCCCTCGGGCGGCTTTTAATCGCCGCCCGATTGTGATTTTGCTTTTCAGTCGGAGGTAAGATGCGATTTGCCGACAAATGAGTCCTGTCCACGATGTCCGAGTGGTCGTCCGTTTTGCTATTCTGACGGAGGCCGCCAGTGTCAGTTTGCCATGCGCAGATTCTTCAGGTTAGCTATCCGCTACCAGTATTTTGAGCATTGTTGAGTGAAGGCAACTCTTGATAACTTTATACTACTTATATAATGGAACTATTTTGAGGTCTTGGTTGTGGTAAGGCGGCAAGCAGCGCAGATGATGAGAATGACCTGTGCATGGCTCGCCTAAGTGTGGCTCGTCACCTGGACTGGAGATAACTTTGAGGCTAGGCAGAACGCGGAAATCCCTTTCCTAGAAAACACATATCCTAACTAGTTATTGAATAGGTAGGATTACCATAGTAGGAATCATTAGTTTAGCGCTGTGCATCAAAGGCGGTTCACCACTGTGGATCGATTTTGGACCTGGTAGTATGTCCATTTTCTTCCCCCTTTCTATAACCACAACGACTAGAACGAATTCACGTCCAGCATGTCATAATTTTTGGTAATGCATGACAGTATCAAATATCTTGTTTGCCTATTTGACGCCTGAAACCGCTCCTGTATTAATTAACATGCCTGTGAATATGTGGTTCATGGCTCTACTACGTATGGGGCATCTAAGGGAAATGCCAATGTCTCATTTCCATAATGAGTTCGCAGTAAGGTCGTCGATCGATCTCAATGGCGAGATATATTCGCGATTCGCCAACGCTCAGTACTGAAATCATGGCCAACCAGCCTGCTGAGTACTCTAACATGTACCAGTAGAGCCCAAAAAGAAGAACTTCTAGACTGTTCAGCCACGTTCAAGGTTTCGCCAACAAACAAGACCTGCATGATGAAAGCGCGGTCAAGTTTCTCGACGCGTGCCGCCGCCCACCCTTTGAGACAGATGACAAAATGCAGGATCGACGTCGAAAAAAGCTTCACGGTTGCTTCCCAATCGCCTGCATGGATCTACAGTAACTCCGAGGGCGTGGGGGGCTCTGGAGAGGGGTGCCTTGACTTGACTGCTTGTCTGGCCCAGTGCCCGTGTCACCCACCTTATGCAACCGTTGATCTTGTGGTGTGGCAGCCATCGCCCAACCGTTCGTTGTCTCTACGCCTTCAGGCATGAGTAAAAATATGGTTCTTCTCCCCGTAATTACTGGGATGTATCTTATATCGCAAATTCTATGGCCTTGTTTAGGTATCCCCAACAAACAGCAACACTAGAAGAATCTAAAGTGATGACAGCTTCAAAAGTCTTGCTCTTCTGAAGTGTGTGACGGTACGCTCCCTGGCGGCCACGCTGGCACGCTCGATCCAGAGTTCCCAACGTCGGTTGGGTTTGATCCACCCATCACCTCTCTAGCTTCCAGGAAGGAAACCCCACGATACTTGACAAGAGGAAGATGACTCAGACCCAAGAACATAGTATTACCATAAAGTCGGGTTTTCAAAAGGCTGATGCTGTGGAACTCACGCTGTGTCCAGTTAAACCACCGACAAGTGCGCTGTTCGATCTGCATTATTTTGGCAGCAAAGGTCTCCGATTCTCGCGTGGGACAGAGTATTGATTCTCAACATTTCTTTAGATGCCACACCTGAAAAGTAGCTTGCACTCTGACCGAGCTTAATGGTGTGGCTATCCCCTTGAGTGCCAACAGGCCGCGAACAAGTCACAGTAAGGGATATACCCAATTACATAAGCGAACATTTTGATTTCGAGTGATGTGATTGGGCGTATCCCTCACTGTGGCTTGTTTATGGCCCGTTGGCACTTGACGTGATATTCGATCTCTACCTGATCTAATTTTTGATCACGTCAGGAAAGATCACGTCAGGATAGATCATGAGCGATGAGCTCCCAGCCATAGTGAACTTGCCTATCGCTGACTTTTATCGACCTTGCATTATGTAGGTACCGATACCGTTGCTCGTCCGCTTCTATGTTCTTGCCAGTGATCATCTGCTCCAATATTGAAACGCCACTATGTTGGTGATCTCGTTTGGGCATTGGTCCTACTTGTGCTGTCTTTGTGAGTAAGGCTCAGGTTGTCAGCGTGAGGTTTCTGCGATTCATACAAGGGCTGTACATCAGATTCAAACGGAAACTACCGGGGCGTATTCTCAATATCTACTTCAATACGACGCCAGATATCCCATATCTAGGAATCCTCAAGACTAAGCTGCTTCTTTCCGAAGTACACAGCCACATTACCGGTAGCAATGCCATCAGGCGAACATTGACGCTGTCGTACCCGTGCTACGCCACAAGTTATTCGGTTGGTCCGTTCTTCACGCGCCTCCAATAAGGGTGAGGAACGAACCAACCAAATAAAGTGGGGCGTAACAGGGGTAGTATTCATCAATTCCAATTCCAATCAATGCCTAAAGCAACCCAAACAAAGTGCCTTGCAGCGAAGTCAGCCGCAGGAGAAGATCATGAACACGTAGCAAGCATGGTTTTGTTTCTGAGAATACTGCAACCCGAATAACTTCCGATTAGTCAAGCTTCCCTTCCGAGCCATGCCCTTGCCCGTCAATTTGCTGGGCAAGCTCACAGCTGGTGTACCTGGCCCGGTCGTAAACACGATACGGTCAAGGTGATAGAGAACCTATGATTCACTTCTCGACCTCCAGACTTGTGATCCAGTGCAGTCCAGATGCGGCTGTGCCGTTACCGGTCGTAGAAACATTCCGATTCAGGGGTTAGAAACGAACAATCAAGATATTGGTACAGTACTTGCCGCTGGTGCAATCACCAAGTCAGGTATGGAGTACATACAGGAGAGAGCGGGGGAAAGGGGGGTTTTCCTCGCCAATGCCTCGATGCTGGTGCACCCCAATGCTAAGTACAGCATGTATCTTGTTTCGTCACCAGAATACGGTCTTTTCCTTGCAAAAGCGTTGATGAAACACACCGACCCGCGATGCTCTACTGTCCCCTAAACACTGATGGACTCCGGGACACGCAAATCTGTGTGTCCCGAAGTTCATTCCCCCGTCCAGGGGATAACGCAATGATGAAGTCGCCCGGACGAACGAACTCCCCCTTCTCTAGAAAAGTTGACCGGTTCCTGGTTACAGCTAAAAGAATCACAGCACTAACGCCGTGGTAGAAGATCATGGGGCGGACGTGGAGTATCAAGCGGAGCAGATATTAAGTGTTCTTGCAAGGAATTGTAGTCTGTAAGTCTATTGGCCAGGGACCTTGGCGCAATACAGTAATTTTATCACAGGCTGTGATAACAGAGATTGGTATTTCGATATGGGATAAATCTCTCCATTCACTTCGCCTATCTGCGCGGAGCGCGTGGTGAGTCAAACTTTTCGCAGCGGAACATACCCACGAGTGGGACAGCGAGCTATAAACAAGACTTATCGACTTCCATCGCGGGGAAAATCGCCCACACTGATGCTATTAGGCTGATAGCAGAACCATTTTATAGAATTTTGCAGCGGCTTTCTTCTCGTACAAACGCTTGTTGTACTGATGGTGTTAGGGAGGTGTTGCGTAACAAGTACTGTAATGGGATTTGCAGTGGAATTAGCTCTAGTTTCCCAAGAACTTCACAGAAGCACCAGTGGATTTGGGTATGGGTTTGTCAAAGCCGTTTCTATCGCCAACGTATGCCAAATTATCAAGGGAAAAAACTTCACTCTGACTCCCACAATACTCAACAGCATGATTCTGAGTATTCCATGATGTGGCATTTACTTCATAGTATCGCTTATCGGCAAATATGCTAGGACAGAGAGAGTTGAGTTCCTCCTTACAGGGTCTTACAGGTTAAACTTAGTGACGTCATCTATGCTAAAACTACTTGTACGAAAAGAAAGCCGCTGCAAATCTCTTTAAAACGATGTTCCTATCAGCCCAATAACATAAGTGTGGGTGATCTTGTCCACGATGGAGGTCGATGTGTTTTAGATGTACATAGTAGCTCATGTCCCTCTGGTGAGCAGGATGACTTATCGTACCGGTGATGGTTGCATGTGTACGAAGTAGATGTACAGTAGAATACTAGCAGGAGCCGGCCATGCCAGCACACAAGAGCGGTGGGCGAGATTGAACGCAGTACTCCGCACGCACCGCTATGATTTCGATACCGGTATCATCTCCAACTGCAGATAATAATCGGCTACCGGAAGTATCGTGGGGTGGCGATGATCCAGATCTAGAGTTATGACTGGCTCAAGAAAACTGAACAACTGGATTTGATTGGCCGCAGCACACTCGTGGCCGCCCTGGTCGGTACTTTGTGTAGGATCATTACTTATGCCTGGTATCATCCCCCTTGACTGTAGAATTCTGCAGTTGAGGAAATGGTGAAGAGGGTGTCAAAGTAATATCATAGCATACTGACGATATGTACTGGTAGTCGCTCACCGCATGGCTGCGAGCAATTTCTCTGAACGCGATGCCCACCATCTAACCTTACCAAGTTACTGGATGTACCGGTAAAGTGAGTCATTGTTTCGCAATAGCTTGCATATATCTACTACAGTACTGTGGGATGTAGGTATTGTAAGGCGTGGGGACATGCAATCTGGTACGCTCATGACTGGTCGTGTTGGCCTAGCGGAGAACTACTCAGCATTCTTTGAACGTTTCCTCCATTCTGCGCAAGCGCTGTTCCGCGGTCTGGGGTTTCACCGTTTCAAGTGTGTTGGAAGCGCGCGTGGCTAGTGCCATCTGCATCGCCACATCTCAAACAGCCACACACCCGGAGATATCAGGATTGATGAGTCCGCTGGTCCGGCAGGCAGAGGGTTGCTGTCCCGCTTTTCTGATGGTGGACGGGTACTTCGTACCTGCATTGGTGACAGATAGGTGATAACAGGACCTATTAACAATCGCAAAGTTGCAAGACAAGGAAGCCTCTCTTGAGTGTTGGCTAACTTGAGGTTATGGTTTTGACAGTGAACAACTCGACGGTTGTAGCTACACATCCTTAGATTCTCATGTGAACACACAACTCTCTTTTTCACGGCAGGCAATATGCGCCATCGACATCTCGTTGCGCTAAGCTGGCTACAGCTCTGCGCGGCTCGCCAGCCGGGCTTTAGTATTCATCACGATCTCCTCGCTCATCCCCAGGTTTGTACTATATTACCATGATTCATTCCCTGTGATACAACACTGTTGCTTGTTGTTCCAAGAATGGTTAGCTAATCAGTGAAATTCAACAGTATGAAGTCGTTTTCTCCGAGTCCTATATATCGGAACCCGCCGCGAAATCCCTCGTCGAAAGCGCATCACCACGTCCCAGTAACGGGTACGGGAATCGGGACTCCTCTTCCGGTAACGACGATAATGAAAATGGCACTCAGGACGAGGATGAAAACAACGAGACCAACGAGAAACCATCGGAGATGTACGAGATCATGAACCTCTCTCCACAGCGTTATCTTTGCGCCATCCCAATTGTTGAACCACCTGTCCCGCCTAACAAAACGGCGACCGACCTAGCGAAGGCCGAGGAGGCGCGAGAATTGGCGCGTGCCTCTGCCCACGGCTGGGAACTCATGAACGGTCTCGACGGCCAGTGTCTCTACTATGTATCGGGCTGGTGGAGCTATAGCTTTTGCTACGGCCACGATGTGGTTCAATATCACGCCTTGCCTGCGAAGGGAGGTCCGCCAGTCAAGGACCCGCGAAGTCAAGAGTATGTGCTGGGTCGTGTTTCAGATCATGCGGCCAATTCAGCTTCTGCCCGACGCAATCGGGTTGGAGGTGGAGGAGGAGGGCGAGGAGGAGGACGAGGAGCAAAGGAGGACATATCCCCAACCGATGAAAATGAGCTACATGCGAATGACCACAGTTTATCGCCATCACCGTCAAACTCGGAGCTTCAAGTCAAGGGAGACCAGAGGTATCTTGTTCAGCGGCTTGACGACGGCACAATCTGTGATTTGACCAACAAGCCACGCACAATCGAGATTCAGTATCATTGTAGTCCAGGCGCGACTCAGGACCGCATTGGCTGGATCAAGGAGGTGACCACGTGCTCATATCTGATGTTGATCAATACGCCACGGCTCTGTAACGACATGGCCTTCCAACCCCCGCGCGAGGAACGCGCTAATATTATCAGTTGCCGGCCCATCCTCTCATCTTCAAATGAGAAAGCTGCCTGGCATGTTCAAAAGACGAACGAGGCCTACGAATCTATGATCGGCGTTGACGAGGGTGAAGGTGAGGCCAACCATGCCTCCGCTTCTGGACGGAACCCCATAGTCATCGGTGGTGTGGTTCTTGGCGGGCGTCGACTGCTGCGTGAGGGCAAGGATGGCCAAGGATCGGCGCACGAGCTCAAGACGCCACGCGCTTTCCAACGCACCCCTAACCGCGCAGCCGGCTATCTAAACGAGGCAATCGTTGAAATGGTTGGCAGTGGTACTGAGGAAAGGGGCGGCTCTTCTCACCGCAACAACGCTGGTGAAGACGATGATAACAACAACGGCCAAATTAATCATGCACGTGACGACAAACAGAAAGATAAGCAAGATATTCTCAGTTTACTGGAACTTGACCACGACGATCCGGATCTGCTTGAAGAGCTAAAGCGGAGAATTAAAGAGGCAGCCGCTGATCAAGGGTGGAGGTTTGAGTTGCTAGAGGAAGTGCCGACAGATGGCCAGAGACAGGGCCAGGACTCGGACGAGGAGGGCGATAATCAACGAGTGGAACGGAACAGACAGGACGGAAAAGAGGGTTTTAAGTCTCTAAAGAGAGTAGCCAGTGAAAAGAGCGGTGCTGATGAAGGTAGCAGCGATGAGAGGGAAGATGGAGGTCGAAAAGACAAGGGGAAGGATCGCAGGGGTTCAGTGAAGGATGAGCTTTGATTTTCAGTTAGGCCAATGTAAAGAAGTTTATTTGGGTAACTTAGCATCATTGGTTGGAAAAGGCAACTTGTATATCTACGCAGATGAGTCTTCCATCACGGTACCGAACTCAAACTTTCCACTTGGGCCCACCGATATTAGTTTGAACAGTCTAGTATCAAGCAGAACCTCATGCAAAACAAGGTTCATTGCATTCGATTGCATTATTCGAGCCCCCAACCGATACCGGACGGCCCTAACCAAAACCGAAACCCCTATCCCGCCCGCCAGTACACCAGAGCCATCTAAGACCTTGACCCAACCGTCGTAGTCCTCCTTTCGTCCTTCACTTGACCCAGGTCCACTTGACCGACACCATGCCAGCGCCAAGCTCGGCAAACTGCTTGAACACAGCCGGCGAGACATCGATGTCGTTCGCACCAGTGCAGGTGGGGCATTTATCCACCACGTTCAGAACGGCACTCTTGCCCTTGGCGCTGACGCGGATCTGCTTGCCGCACTTCTCGTTGCTGCCGTTATGGGTAAGCGTCATGGCGACGACGGCGTCGGACGCCGTGCTCGTTTCACCACACGAGCCGAGGCCCGGCTGGAACCAGGTCATCTTGCCATGGTAGGAGGCGGTCGTGAGCGCCGGGAGAACGGCGATGGAGGAGAGGGCTAGAAGTGTTTTCTGCGGAGCCAGCATTGTGTTGTTTCGACTTTGGAGAGGCTATTTGTGTGTCGTTTGTGTTTGGAGTATTCTTGGGTATGAGATGATTGTTTTGCGATGGAGTGAACTCTGGAGCTGAGAGACATGCCGTGAAGGAAGTGAGAGGATACAGGAAAGAGACGCTGGATTTCGTCGACTGAAGAGGAACAAAGAATGATCGATCTATGGACATATACGTAGTATCCAACAAAGGGCCACAGCAGGTCCTAGGAAACGAAGAAAGTACTTAATGCCGGATTAGTGACTGGAATGTGGCTCTTTGAGATTTCGTAGTAGCGAATGTGAGGAATAGACATGCTCGCGAGTTGGCAAATCTATACGGATCGTCGTTCAGTCGAGTTAGTTGAGCCTACACCTAGCTAGGTTCAGGTTACAGCAATTCAGCTCTTGGTCGTCCTGCGCGCGTAAACTGAGCACAAAGAATAGATACCTCTCCTGGCCTGCTCGGTCCAAAAAGTGTACCTCCTAATATCTATTGCATCTGGAAGAACCTGCGGATAGATGAAAACAAAATGGCCAGCTTTCTGCTTGGTCAGACATATTTGTGCCACAAGTTACGATCAATTACGGGCCAGTCCCTGACAACGTTGGTGTCTATCTTAACGAGGTGGTGCATGACAGTTCTTTATCTAAGTGTGTGTATATAGTATCATTGAGCTGATAACTTTTACTGAAAGAAAATCTGCGTCTCAAAGCAAGCTGGTTGATATCTGGTAAGAAATGAGCTACGAAGTCGGTGTGAGCAAAATCACTACCTTGTACCTACGGGTGGAGTTGGAACTCTGCAATCAGGATAATCTATCCATCTACAGAGGGCGACCTGCTACAAATATCACTGCCGATATCACACTCATCAGAACGGGGAGACAATCGAACCTATGTGGCGAAAAAGCATACCGATCTGTCTTCTTCTATAGAACACATGTCGCAAAACCTATTCATTTCTAGAAAATTGGATGCCACCAAGGCAACACGTGGGTTTGGCTAGCTGATTGGAAATCAAAGCCCCAGCCTATCGAACAACCGTCCGCAATCAAAAAATACCAATGACCAATCCTTCATCGAACCGAGATTGCTGCTTGTACAGGCAGAGGAAGTAGAATACAGGTACTTTAGTCGATTGACAGGCAAGGCGAAACTGTAGATAGAAGCTAAGGGGAGCGCGACGAGAAAACAAGAACGGAAACAGCGACACCTTCCCATAAGCGCGAGAAATCTGACAACCACATGAAGACAGGACGCTTCCCGCGAAATCCCAAGCCCCTTTCTGCTGACCCAAGTAAGCGAAGCCTTCCCACCGAGTTTCGGCCAAACCAAACGCCAAACCTCGTTTTTCCAGGTTGAGGCCTGCGCAGTAGGATGTAGTAGATGGAGTGTCTCTGACTTCCAACTTCCTTCTCCCGGTATTTTGTCTATCCGTCTTTAGATCTTCTCTTGCTCATAGGTGGGATGTAAAAAGGCTGAAGCTAATCCTTATAGACGGCTTAGTTTTGGAATGCTGGTTGTGGTCATCGTCATACTCCTTCCTGAATGCTGTGTTTGTGGCCGCGACTGCGGACGGGTATTCCGAACCGGTCCCGGCACACCTTATTGCTAAGATGAGTCCTGAGGGTTTGACTGGGCAGTCTGGGCTTCTTTTTCCTCGTATTCTTGCCCGATGAGCCAGTATAGTCTTACGAGGATACGTTGTTCATGACCGTTTACGTTGTTCATCAATAGCTCGCTGAGCCACCAGTCGAATCTCTCTTTTCCCTTGCCACTTATTCCCATCTTCTCCCTCAAATTGTTCAAGCGAAACTTGGAAATCTTCTTGTTCAAGAAGTGGGAAATATCTGCCAGCAGGCGTAATACTCCTAGCAAATTCCGTGGGTGCTGAGAACCGGTGAGGCAACGGTATAGGCCAATAAACAATAGAAGATGGCGAGGAACCACATTATTGTAGACTTATTCCGAGGATGCAGTGTAGAAAAAGATCGTGATGATAGGTGGTCGAACGTGTCAAGGCTAGAGTAGGGCTGATCAGCGCAGCTGAAATATATCAGAATGACGCTTGAATATTCGAAGTAGTTGTTAGGGATTGGTGCAAGAGCGTGGTAACCGTAGGGATTTGAGAGCTTGGTGGTAGCGAAGAACAAAACCTAGAATTTATGACCGTGGAAGGCTTCATTTGTGTCTTGAGTGATACCGGCACGTTGGTGGGAGGACCATGACATCCAAGTCTTCCGCGGGGAAGCGAAGACAAAGCGGCTCGTGCAACTGGAGAGCGGAAAGTAGCATAGCTTCGCAGAGCCAAGACAGCCATGACAACATCAAGTTTACCTACACTATCCAGAGCGGTCCGAGTGTGTCCATTGGTGGGCAATTCTATCACTTGAGCGAATTCTACGGAGATGGGTTCGGACACAGGAGAGCCTTGAAGGGAATGTCATCGAGTTAGGTGGAAGTTCAAGTGCCAAGTCTCCACCATACATGCTCAACGTCTCATGGATGTGAGGTTCCAACCTTGTCACACAACGTACAACATTGTATTTGCAATATCTTACTACTTGGAGGTAGCGAATCTGGGCGGTGGAGTCGGAAAAGCACAGGGATTTCCACGAGGTTCTTTACTGGAGGGGATTAAGGGCCGCTTTCTTGATCCAAGAAACGTAATACGACGATCTCCGCCATCACACTGGCCGGCGCATACAATGAGAACCAGAAACATGAACTCTGCCACGGCAATCTGGATGTAAAGTTTGAGACTTGAGACAGGCTTTCAGAACAGCTGACATCGCTGTCTTGTTGGTGGTAAGTGTTGGCCGAAAATTCATGAGGTAACAT